>VDFB02264888.1:74209-135344 GCA_007258455.2 Sequoia sempervirens
TTGACCTACAACACTTACATAGATGTGGATCTAAACCTCAAAGTTTTAAAATTTAAAACTCAATTTCTCATCTTGTTGACCATTTCAATAGTTATCGCATGTCAACCTAGTACACAATTTGTTGATTTGTGGGCTTGATTAAATTGTATTTTAGGGATATTTATTCACTCATTTGTGGTAGGTGTGAGAAGGAAATCTAGATCAAAGAAATTAAAGGAGAACTTATTTGACCTTTTAGCCTTCATCTCCTCTAGTATGTCTTTAGGTGTATTCAACCCTATCATATCCTTTATCATACCCTTGTTGCTAATGTCGTAATTATGTTTCTATGTGTTCATGTCTTTCCTATGTCAATGAATTTTCTTTTTTGTGTTAGTCTAGTGCTATGTTCTTGTTGTTCTTCATTTCTAGACTTGCTATTCTTGGACAACAACATAGTGTGCAAACACCTACATGGTATAGCGATATCCTCTAACACTACAACTATACAGTGACTTTTCTTATTGATCTTAACTCCTTTCCATACCTTAAAATGTAACCATAGCTATCATCAAATATGTGATGCAGGAGCATCCAAGGTGTAAGAGCAATTTTGCATCACCCAAAAAAAATGTTGTTTCTTTTCAATAAGGGCTAAATTTGGTAGGGTTAGTATTTTAGTAAGTTTGTATTTATGCACAGTTGGACACAAAATCTTACACAAACCTCTAGAATGGTAAATTGAAGCCAATGGCGAAGAAATCACTTCAATAGCATTTGTCATTTGAGAGATATTAAAATTTTAATTTTCAAAAATCCTAGTAAAATCTTCGAGGTCAATTTTGAGGCACTTAGAGGCTCCGGATGGACCTGAAAATTGGTGGAAAACATAAGTGGATGGCCTTTAGATCCTATTATTAGGTGCAATATTTCTTCAAACCTTTCCAAAAAGGTATTATAATAGAAAATCCAATAGTTGGATCAAAAGTTATGACCCTACGAGGTTGTAATACCAAAATTAATAAAATTTCAAAATATCTTCCTAAGGAAGTTACACTTTCCAGAAGATTCTTGGGCAGTTACACCTTCCAAATAAAGGATGTAAAGGAGGACTACAAAGGGGAGGCCATAGCAAAGTAGATGGTGGCTCCAATTTGTAGACTTGCAGATTTATGTAATCAAAAATCCCATGTGATGGCAAATATAATGTTGTAATTTCATTTTTATTTCAGTGATAATAGAAAATATATGTTTTCCTTCTTGCATTTGTTTGTGCCATTATCAGTTGTTTTTATGAGATTTAGATTGTAAGGGGAGTACCCTTCATCAATATGTTGGGTAAATAGCAATACATGTTCACTCTTGCATGCTTCTTCAACTTCTCAACACGATAATTTTTTAGTTTATCTATCTATTGCATTCAAATTGAACTCTTCTAAGAACCTACAACATTTTTTTACTATTTTTCTACCATTCTTGAGCACAAAAGTACTTTGAAAAACACTCTTGAGATTCTAGCATTGGCATCTAGGAGTTCCTTTAACATTTGAACACATGTCAAGATCATAGTCATTACAATTTTGCATTCTTCATGATTTAGGTGAAATTATTTATTTTTTGGTTATTTTGAGATATTCACTTTGTTTTTTTATTACTTATTGAACACTATATTTCTTGTTTTCAATTTTTCACCGTTTTTGTCAACTTGAGGGTTTTATTACCTCTTTCTCACACACAATCGTAAACATGAGGGTATTAATTCCCTTAGACCTAAGACTTCAATAATTATAGATTTATTTTCATATTATTTTTCTTAAGTTTAGACACACATAATATTAAAAATACACACAACTTTCAATATTCCCTCATCTCATTGACTAGTCATAGAAGTTAAAAGGATAAACGAGGGACCTCACCATTCTTGACAAGCTCCTAAGTAGTCCCAAAAAAAAATCATCTTATAATAGGTGTCATTAGAAATTTTGAATTCATAAAATAAATTATTCTCTTTTGTATCTCATCTTATATAATTTCATTTGATTTGAATAGCGTTAGATTAACTTTTTTTTATTTCTATGTCATTTTGTTAGTCTCTAGAATAGTATGCTATATGTATTTCCATCCTAGTGTGTAGGAAATATAAATTATAGAAGCTCAATTTTATTTTCCATTTTTATGTATAACAACATGGAAATTTCCCTACACTACACCTATCAAATGATAGCACAATGCACTAGTATCTAGGAAAGTGAGATACTATGTTTTTTTTAAGGTTTTATATTATATCTTTCTTACAATTTTATAGTTTGTTTTGTCTATGTTCTTATTTTTTTAATTCCATTTTTAATTCATCTCATTGTTTTAGCTAGGTAAACATGGTTTACTAGGCTAAAACTCATTTGGATAAGAAAAGATATTTTTTGTTAGAAATGTTAGAGAAATTATTCATCATATTTAGTCTCATTCATTGTAAAGGGGTGAAATACTTATAAATATTAAATATCATACAAAAATATTTTTTTCTGACTTTACCTTTTGGAGAACAAGACCTATTATATCATTGTATTCACCCTTTTCTACATCTCCTATGTTGAAACTCTCCACTCCTTTTCCTTTTATGAGTTTCACCACTCGATCACTATTCTCTTCTCAAAACATATGAAGGGGTATTCAAATTAACATGTCTTTTTTCCACCATTACTACTACTATCAATCCCCCTACTTATCATTCTAAGTGGCTTCCTAACACTTTTCCTTTTGTACCTTCCTCTCCAATGGTTCATCTCCATCATATAAAGGATAATTTTGATAATGAGGATTCTCTTCATACAAGAGATCACGAAATAGCCTATAGGGTATATAGTTATTTTTTGAGAATCAAAATCACCTCTCTTCTAATACCAACCTTAAACAAGCTACTTACGCTATTATGGATGAAATGCATACAGTACTTCATCATCTCAATGGTTTGTATTTAATGAGAGTAGTGGGGATCATTTTAATCCATAATGCTCCCATCCTTTGGGAATCTATGGAATAATCTAGAAAATGTCATTCAAAACTCACCCACACCTATATTTTTTATCTCACTACACTAAACACACATGTATCCAATTCTACTCATGTCAAGTGTTTATATTTGTCCTATTAACATAGGCACCTCTTTGAAACACAAACTAATTGTAACCTTATATAGACACCTAAATTTATCATTGTACAACCTTACCCAATATTAAATAAATGATTAAGATATTTAGTTAATCCATTTTACCTAATACAGATCCCCACTTAATTAAATACTTTTTTTAATTAGTCAATTTCCTCTCAAAAATAATTCAATAAGTATTTTATTTTATTATTTTATTTTCCACCTCACATGGCTAAAATAATTAAATGATTTTATTGTTCAATTGAGGCTATATTATCTCCATTAAAATCCAAGAATAAAGGTGTAATGGTGTAAAATTACACCCTAATGCAATTTCCCATTATATACCCTTACCTTAGCCTTATAAACCCAATAATGTAAAATCCACCAACTTTGCCTTGATTTTCGCACATGCCTTTTATCATTTTGCGTCAATGAGTGAATTTTTGTTGTGGATGCCTACACATCTTGCAAATGTATGCACACCACACTAGCGTCTTGATGAGATTCTCGTGTTAGGAGATGTTGGACATGTTACATTTTCTACCAACCTATGAGTGTAATGCCTCTCTCTAAATCTTGACCACCCAAAAACATCTATTTGGCTCCAAAATACCTTTTGAACATATCTCTTAGAATTCCATTCATTCTCTCTACCTTCTTTCACTCTATTCTTGCATTCTTTCAACTTGCTTCACTCTTGCATCACACTCTACACCATTGGTTTTGCTTCTATACCATTGTCCATTGCAAGTTGTCAAAATCTACACACTATCAACACCATTGGCTTGCTCTCATCCTTCCTCTCTTGGCTTCCCCAAGCACATAGAAAGGAGGGTAACATATTTGTTTACTTGCATGGTATTGCTTATAGAGTAGCATCCAGATTTTATTTGCATTTTATAAACTATTTCTATTTCCTTTATTTATCATTTCTCTCTATCATTGCATATTAGTTATCTATGGAGGTGGAAACACCAAAATGGGGGCTTAACTTAGGCAAGATCCAAAGCACAACCACAAAACTTTTTCATCACCATGTGTGTAGGTTCATTACATTTGTGAGGAGCTTGAAGAAGGTTAGACCTTCGATGAGTTTGGTTTCTTCTTCCTTTCCCTTGTCATTTCATTATTAGATAGTTTATATTTTTCAGTTATAGTATTCTTCTTATTGTTTCCTTTCATTTCATGCATTTCTTCATATCTATTAAACTGTTCTAGATTAGAACTCTCAAGTTGTTAACACACCCTTTGAGTTTTAGTCTGTGAATTTTGCTCTTTTTCATATGAGACACCAAATGTGCCTCTCAGATGGCAGTGTGTCACATTGTCATCTATCTTATGCACTAGCATCCTTTGGCCAAGAACCAATCAATTCACTGTCTGAGACCTTTATGGTTTGTTCACCCATTTCCCAAATTCCTCCATAAGAAAACATAAAAAATAAGAGCTTAGTTTTCCCTTCCTTTTTAGCCTTTTTAGTCTTAAGGTAGTCTTGAGGTATTCTAGGGAAATTTGCTCCCTTTAAGTTCTCCTATGTCCTATAGAGTTGGGAGAAGTGAATCCCTGCATCTACATTTTGGTGAACCCAACATGAACTTTCTCCTTTTCATTTCTTTGTGTCAAATTTTTTTCCCTCAAGTCTTGGGTGTGTTATATATTAGTGTTTTGTGAATATTTTATGAGCTTTACAACCCAATATACAACCTCTAGATTTGTTGTCAAAAGAATTCTTCAACATACAAGAATGGAACCTAGGAAGGTCACCTCTAGCCAAACTGGTACCTCTTTTGAAGAAATGGTTTTAGGGATGTCTTTGTATTTTCTAGCCCCTTTAGAGAAGCTACTACTCATATTCGTACACCGCTTTCTTCTCCTTCCACTTCTTCTATGGAGGAAGACACTGCTCTTGAGGTTCCTACAAAGCAGATTCTTTTCCTAGATAAAAAGCTTGGAGAGTTTGAGAAATACTTGGAAAAAGAGTAATATTTCCCAAGCAGCTATTGTTGTCACTAGACTGAGAAGCATGTT
This sequence comes from Sequoia sempervirens, assembly GCA_007258455.2. Classification (NCBI taxonomy): domain Eukaryota; kingdom Viridiplantae; phylum Streptophyta; class Pinopsida; order Cupressales; family Cupressaceae; genus Sequoia; species Sequoia sempervirens. The sequence continues at coordinate 79,368 of VDFB02264888.1, forward strand.
GGATAAGGATCTAAGAGGTATATAACTTCTTCAAGGTATTGTAGACATTATGGATACCCACATCGCAACTTATAACTCTTGTATAAGAGAAAATTTTCACCCTATGTGAAATTCCCCTTTTTCCTTTGTCCACCTTAGAAAACCAAGTTTGGAGGCTTAATTCCACCTAAGCTCGCTGCTTGCAACACACTTGGCACCTATTTTGAGCATCGATGGAGGCGTTTCTATTAGAGACACCTGCGTGGCACGCTTACGTCCCTAACAAATTCCTATGTCTGGAGCCTACAAAGGAATTACACTTCCCATTTGGGGTCAATTTGAAACGCCCTCTTCAAACGACTAACTCAAAAATGGTTGTTTCTCTTCATCTCTTCTTCATATTCACTCCTTCAACAAGCATTTCATCTTCTATCATCTTCTACACAACTCTTCACCACTTTTGGACCTCATTCACAAGCTTCTCAATCCTCTTCCAAGCATTGAGCTCACTCTTGACATCTCTAAGCATTGTATCCAAACACTTTACACTTCACAGCAACAACATCAACACTCCACCACTTCCGTATAGCAAGTGCGGACCAAAACACCATTGCAGTAGAGGCTTGAGTTCCTCTCATTTTCTCCCCCATGCATCCTTGAGCGCTCTTGGTGGAGGTGGTAAGCTTTCACTCCTATCCTCTATTACTTGGTTGAGTACCATAACACTATTTTGTAGTGCTTCAAGTGCTCTTTACTTCATTTCTACTTTTCTCTCTATCCATCTAGTTGCTCATGGAGGTGGGAACACCAAAACAGGGTCTGACTGAGGTAGGCCCCTATACATCCCCAACAACTTATCTCTTCCTCTTATGTGCAGGTATTGAAGACACTCATGAACTAGAAGCTTCATCACTCACACGGTCATAATTCTTTGCTTTCTTCTCCTTATCATCTCTACTTCTCTTCATTTCATTTCTATTACTTTTTGTTACTTTATCACATTCTATTAGTTCTTAGTAATCTGTTTGTTAGTAGTCACTTAGCTATTTTTTGTGATAAACTCATTCTCTAGTCCGTATAAGACATTAGCAGACCTCTGAGATGCTAGCGCGTTGTGTTGTCACCCATGTTTTGCATCGACATCCTTTGGTCGAGAGCTTGTCAATTTGTCCAAAGAATCTTTGTGACCTACTCTTTTAGATTCTAAAACTCTTGTTGTTGTTCCATTGAGGTAATTATTGTTCCATTGAGGTAATATAAGGCATTTTTCTCTGTGAGGTCCTCTAAGTGAAGAGAACTCGTGAGTAGCGAATCCCCCTATATCACAACCCTAACTTGGGTGTACCCAAGATAATGATTTTGAGACCACTGCAAAATAGTTAGAAGTCTTGATGCCTAAAGTGTCAATGTATATGGTTGAGATGGGTCCTTCAAATAACACCATCTTTGTACCTAAGTAGACCTGCACTTTCAAAGTAAATGGGGTGCCTCCAGGCTTTAATTCTTCTACCTCTAAGGTTTCTACTTCTAGTGATAATGTTGGTGTCCCTACTGGTCTTGTTGTTGGAGGGTCTATCAGTATGGGGGCTAGTGGCTCTAGTAGTGTTTCCTCTAGTCTATTTCATCTATTGTTCCCATCTTAAATGCTTTGTTGCAAAACATGGGATGAATGCAAAATGAACTAGCGAATCTAGCTAGCTCTTCTTCATCACCTATGTTCCATCCTTTCTTTTTTCATATTCCTGTGTCTATTGCCATCTCTTAAACACTCTTATCCCTCAAGGGATGCATATTCCTAAGTTTGAGAAGCATAATTTGGTTATGGAGACCCTCAAACGCATGTGTCAACTTTCAATGCCATGTGCACTGACTTCTTCCAACAAAATGCACTGATGGAAAAGTTGCTTTCACGTTCCCTTAAGGATGTCGCATTGGACTAGTAATGTAATTTGTGAGATAAATTTGTTTCCTTGATTGATCAGCTAGTAAATCAATTCCTTCAACAATTACAAGCCAACATCGGGCCGAATATTGCATTTACCAATCTCATTCAATGTGAGTAGGGGTGCCATGAAAAGGTTACTAATTTCATTGCTCGCTATCAAGCTCTATTTTCTTAGATATCTTACCCATTACCTGATTCAGATGTCCAAAAGGTTTTCATCGGGAACTTACTTGCAACAATCACTACAAGAGAATTTTTTCCTAATGAAGTACCCCTCTTTTGTGCATTTTTGTGTAGCTTTATGTGATTATTAGTAGAAGATTACTCGGTTTTTGGATTTTTCCTCATGCTCTCATTAGAATAAATGTTCAATAGTGTCAATTCCTGGTGATTCACGAAAAAACAAGGCCATAGTGAATGTGGTGTATATTCCTAAGAACAAGGGTGTAGGATGCAATAAAAAAATTGCAAAATTGTCAAAGTCCTATAGTAACATCTTGCAAAAATTGTTAAAGGATAAAATTATAAAATTATAAGAAATCCAACCTATTTTCAAGTCATATCCACGGTGGTATGACATGCAAAAATTTTACCAACTTTATTGAGTACACAAACATTATACTGAGTGATGTTTCCACCTGCATCATGAGATCTAGGATCACATCGATGATGGGACTATTTGTATCAATAGGAGGAAGAAAAACTCTAAAAAATCTATGTATAAGCCTAACAACAAACTAAAAATATACAAAGATCCATTTCCTTCTCATTCTGCTAACTTAGTTACGTAGTCTCCTGCTTCTTTTGATCTTTTCCCATCTGAGTATGTGAACATGGTCGCATTCACTCATATGCCTCCTATAGAGAATGTGAGTGTTCCTGATATAGCCTCCACCTCACATGATTTTCCCGTAAACAAGGAACCTTCTCTATTGTATGTTCTCGCCTAGATTAATGGTAATATTGTTATTATTGTTATGGTTGATTCAATGATCCAAGTGAATGTGATCACGGAGGAGGAATAGTTCATTAAAAATCTTCATAATTAAGAGTATGTTGAGTTGCGGGTCACTCTTCACACTAATGACAAATTTTTTGTTTCCCCTATGGATAATATCTCTTCATCAATCCTTGTAGGACCCAAGGCTTTGGATGTCTCATTTGTAGTGATTCCAGAGTCTAACCTATTTAGGGTGAAGCTAGGAATTCTATGGCTAGCTTCCATGAATGTGGTCACCTCTATTGTCCACAAATTTTTGAAATTCCCCCACAAGGGTACTGTGCATTTCATTCAAGATACTGGGTATAATCCATCAGTATCATGTGGTGCCTTATCTTTGGACCACTTTTGGCACCCCTATTGGACCCCTCCCTCCCAGAGGGGATCTCTTGCATCATGCTTATTGTAGGTATAATACTAGGAGATCGACACCAAAAGGTGGTTTTCCTCTATCTCCTTATGTTGTTTCTTTGAAGGATTTCTTGCATACACAACAACAAGCTTCATCCTTCACTCCTACAAAGGGGAAGGATGAGCATGTTCTTACCCTCGAGCCTTCCCAGGTTCTAGTTCTTTTGTACCTCTCACTTCTACTTCTCAACCTTTAGTGATGTCCTTTTTTCCTACTCCTATGCCTACTACAAGAAATGGAAAAGCGTCTATCATGCAGAAGTCAAGGCCTCAAGTCTTCTAACTTCATGTTCTTCCCACTGTGCCTTGACCCACCCTATATGGGAAGGGGAAGTCTTTCCATGGGTTTCCTCTAGTGTCTCAACCTCTATGGCCTCTTCCTATTCTTTTTCCTCCTTCTTGAGCTAGACATGGGAAGAGGCCCAATACCAAGATGCCTCACTTTGTTTCCACTTCTAAGTCTATTGCTCTTCTTGCTCCTCGTAAGGAGTCTCACCTTCCACTAAAAATAGTTGCAGAGGTCCCTCTTGTGGTAGAGCAGGAGCCCCTAGCCTCTTCTCAAACTATTCCTTCCAATTCCCATAGTCAATGTAACCATCGTACGCGTGAGCATAAGCACACGGCCAAGGAGTACATAGCTTTATAGCAGAGTTTCAGGGAATCTATTGTTCCCATTTCCATGTTTACTTCTTTTGTGGTTGAATTTGTTTCTTCTTTATCTTTCTCTTCAATTTTCATTGCCTTTATTCTTCTTTTAGCTTCTATAGACACCTAAAAATGGTCTGGAGAATCTAATTAATTAAATATGACTTATTTGATTAATTAATCTTAATTCATCTACTTAGTAAATAAATAGAAATATTTATTTATATTAAGTTCACTATTAATTTTTCTATCTCATCACTTTTCTTCTTAATTAAATAAAGATATCCTAAAATCTCTAATTTAATTATCCTATTCCTTCTATTTTAATTTAATAAACAACTTCTATAGTTTGTTTTATTAAATTATTTATCTCTCTTTTTGATAATTTAAATAAACTAAAAATATTTAAATAAAAGCATAAATCAAATCCTTCTATTCACTCACCAATAAAATTAGATTTTCAAATCTAATTAATGCAACTAGCATTCATGGGAAAAGCCTCGGGGACAAACCTGCAGGAAATCCTCTCAATCTTCTGCCTCAAATATTTCCTCTCATCTTGCCTGGTGTTTTCATAGGGAGGAACAATCCTCCGTGATCAGCTCCACCTTCTCATCTCATACCATTCAAATCTCAAGATTTAATCTCATCCTCTATTGTGTTACCCCTGTGCAAAACTGTTGTCGGAAATCTATATATACAGCCTTCTGAAGCATGAAAATCATCCAAGAATTATCAACTTTTATGTAAAATTACTCTATAGGAATTATTATTCAAGCAACCAAGCAATCATTTAGCATTAGCATTTTAGTAACATCATAGCACCATGGCATTAGTAGATTTCATATCACGGCATCATCATTAGTTTTTAGCTCCATATCATTTAGAATTCATTAGCAATCATCACATCATTGCATTTAGCATCCATTCCGTTCTCTAGATAGGCATTTTAAATAGTTACGATGCTTACAAATCTGAGAGCTTTTGTAATTTGATAAATCTTTGGAGATACGAGACAATGAGACGCTTTCAGGCTTTTCTATGTTTTAAATTAGTTTAATTCATGTTTAATATTGATACAATGTTTCATTAAGAGGTGTATTTAATTGTATTTAGTTTACATTTTCCACACTTACATTCTGGCACCCACCGTGGGGTCGTACCCCATGTTTTTAACAAGTTTTTCTAGAAATTTTTCATACAGGAATCTGGCATAATCTGTTTTAGCGTGATCGAAAGATTCTATAGCGCTTTGGAGGACTGTTCTAGTGCTTCTGAGGAAAATTATAGCGCTTTGAAGGACTGTTTTAGCACTTCGATCTTACCTTCCAACACAGACCGACAGTTCACACCCAACATTTGTTTTAGCATGTTTGTAAAATTCTATAGTGCTTCAGGATATTTCTATAGTGCTTCTACCTAATTCTATAGCGCTTCTACTAAATTTTATAGCGCGTCTGACAAAAACTATAGCGCTTCTGACTCTTCTTTTAGCACATCTGACAAAAAGTCCAAAAAAAAAAACAACTCTATTTTAGCGCTTTTGATGAACTTTGTAGTGCTTTTGACCTCTATTTTAGCACTTTGATAGTCAATATTACAATGACAATATCTTGGTCATACAGAGGTCTTTTTCGAAACTTTTTCTTTGAAATGGGGTAGAATTTCATAAGCTATGCAATTGTGTAGGTATTTCTCACTTTTTGTAGAGTTAAAATTTTCAATTTTACATTTAAAGTCAAATCCCATTGTAACTTGGTCTAAGTTTTAGGGTTTTTATGCTTAATCATTCATCTAACCCTTATATTTTCTTATTTATTCAACTCATATAACATTTTTGAGCATTTATTGTAGGTTTTAAGAAGAACATGGAGCGTTGAAGTGAAAGAAAGCATTTGATATCCATTGTAATAGTGTTTTCAAACACTCATGGGAAAATAACCCATCATATGTTATTTTTCATTCATGCTTTAGGACCAACTAGCATTACTTTGGGCTTAAAATTAACCATCTACACAAGCTTTGTCAAAGTTGGTTAAAAAGAACATTAGAAACTAACTGGTTTTTGGATTTGGACTTAAAATGAATCAATCTAGGATAGACACTTCTTTAGTTGGTTTAAAATGAATCAATCCTAGGATAGTCACATTTTCAATTGGACTAAAATTTATCAATCTAGGGTAGTCACCAAAATTTTCAAATTGGGATTTAAAAATGAACACTATGTCTTTTTGTGAAGCAGCATCTTCACTGTGAAGCAACATCCTCACATAGATCAAAAAAAATTTCGTTTGGGCTCTAAAATTTGAACAAGAGGTTTATGTGTTGGAATGGTTGATAGGCATATGCTCTCCCCTTAACTAGGTGATCAAAAAGCTAGACTCGTCATTTTTATACATTCTTCAAGTTTTATTACATCCTTTAGAAGGCATGTCATAGTGGGAAAAAGTACTCACCCTATGAGAATGACCTAAGTGGGTTCAAACCAAAGCCATGTTTTTCCACCTCACTATAAAATTTAAAGCAAATCTGGGAAAACCCACTTTTTCTAGAAGTGTGCAAGATAACCATCCCCAAAACCTTTGTTCTAAGGGTTGGGAGGTCTCCTGAGGAATTTTATCACTTGTCGCTCTGAACGGAAACCCTTTCTAAGAACCATAGTGTAGTATCCAGCCGAGTCAATAACCAGACATTGTAATACTCGCAATGCAAGGGGAGGGAAGAATCTTCCCACAAGACACTCACCATATAATTTCCAAGGATAGTTTATCAGGGGATCGAGAAATCTAACCTTGAGTACGCACCTAGAAAAGATAAAAACATGGGTGCCCTCTATGGGGTGACATGGCTATGTGAGTCAACGCAATTTTAAGATGTGGGCTATTGAGTATAACGATGACCTTTTGACCTTAAGAGTGAGTCTATCTAAAGTGCATTTTTGTTATCAAACTAGTGAAAATAGGATCATTCGTGATTCTTTTGAACATACACTATTTTTTTAGATTACAACTCTTAAAAAATTGTCTTCATTTGAGTTTTGTGTATTCCAAAATCATTAAAATCCAGATAAAGATCATCCAAAAAAAACAACACAAAAGAGTCAAAACAAAATAAAACAGTGAAATTTATGATTAGGGTTTGGAAATCCACAACATTTGTCAAGAAATCCCTCAAAACATGAGTCAAAAATCCAAAGAACAGGAAATTGAAACTCAAACCACCATGGCTGAAATAGATGAGGATCAATTGAATGCTTTATCTCATCAAATGAAAAAACTTCAACAACAAATCTGGGACATACAAAGGGAAACAAACACAGAAATATATTTGCTGCCAAACATCTACCCATATCCTCTTGACCAAACAATGAACATGAGACCTTCTTCACCCAAAGCTACATCATCCAAGTTCAATGTCATTGAATTTTTGCAAAAGTTCAATAAGCCCAAATCTAAATCCCCAAACACAAATGATAGTGAGCAATCTTGTCATGTCATGCATTTATCTCCATCCACCATAAGCTAAAATAAACCTCAAGATTCTTTCACTCAAGTTAACAATTCCATCCAATCATCATCTTCTATCATATCTTCAACATCCAATGAGTCATGTCAATCTCACAATCCAAAGCATGCTAGCATAGACTCCCCTACACATCAAGATCAAAATATTCTTTCCACTCCATCCAATGATATCAAAATTCCACAAAACCATCCAATCCTTGATCAAGATCCCATTTCTCAAGAATCTTATGACAGTCCCCTCCTTTCACTTTTCATCCAAAATAATTGCCTTCAATTTCAAGAGACAAGTATCCTTCCAAGTTTGTCTTCCACATCATCTAATCAAACCATACCATCTCATGATTCTATTGCATCACAAGAGCATGATATTTCTTCCATCCTATCTAATGATTTCTTACCAACTGATGATCAAGACATGATTTCTACAAAATCTCATGATTCCCTTCATCATCAACGTCAAGATATGCTTCCACTCAAGGATACCCTTTCATCACATGAAGATGTTTATCCTTCTCATGATCAAGATATACCTTTCATACCACTTCATGATCCTTTTCCAAGTCAAGATCAAAACACCCCATCATCCCCATGTCAAGAGCCTATCACACCTATTCAAGCTATTCATAAACCTCACGCCTATAAATTGGGATCCCCCACCTTTATCCATTTTGGTTTACTTCCAACACCTATCTTCTAATCCATATCATATCGTCCTCAAAATGGACTCACATCTTGTTTCACAAACAATACATATCCCATTGGTAAACGAATGTGTCAAAGTATTAATTACAAAGGAAAACGATTAGGCCTTCATAAGTAAGGTATCCTAGAACCCCTTTCTTTTCAAAGAAACCCATATCACCACAGCCTTGGTTATACACCTAAGTGTCCTATTCCATCAAACCTTCCATCTATCCTAGGTCCTCATTCTAGTTCATCACACCTTCCATCTATCCTAGCTCCTCATCCTAGTCCATCAAACCTTCCCTCTATCCTAGGTCCATATCCAATTTCTCAAGAACAAGAAAGGCACGCCTCCTTGATGCCCTTTCAAAATTATACCCACATTAACTCATCCATAATACCTCCATACCATTCATCTCAATCCACCCCTCCCATTGCTCTTAGAAGAAATTTGGGTGCCAAATATCAAAAGCTTCTATATCAAAATCCACATGTATCAAAGGATCAACATGTCTCCTCGAAGAGACATGCAAAAATAAAAGAAAATTTGATCCAAAATCAAAAGAAAAATCTAAAAGGCCACAAAGGCCCATCAAAGAAAAAAGGCAATTTTCAAAGACCACAAAGGTCCATAAATCAAAAAGAAAAATGTAAAAGGCCACAAAGGCCCACAAAGAAAAAATCAAAGTCCAAATTCATGTGGATTCCTAAAAGTCTCATAGAAGCAATAAATTCTAAATTTGCATCCAAATTTTCTAATCCAAAAGCTTCCTCCAATTTTCCATCTAATAACCTATCACCTTCCAAATCTATTTTTCCTCCAACTCTCCACCACCCTTCAAGGTGTGTGCCAATGTTGATCTTTCCATCCCTTCCATTTATCCATCAACAATCCTTACAACCTCCTATCCATTATCCAACATTCATCCCCCATCATTCTCCTTTAATCTAGACCTTTGCATAAATCCCTAGATTCTTCCATCATACCATTAATCTTCCAAAATTTAGGAGTCTAATTCCCATTGCCATGGTTTATTAGAGGGATATTTGGTTGTGAAACTTGATGCTTAAGTCCTTCCTCCATCTTCCTATCATCCATATCCTATCTTCCATATTCCTCTTGCACTCTACACTTAGGGACAAGTTCCATCCATCTTATCATTCATGGTCATGCTCATTCCTTACATTTCCACCTTTGATCTTGAAAAGGGTAAGGATCTTCTTGAACATCATATATCTTATCCAATACACTTTTTCCATATCTTCCATACCATATCTTTCATCTTATCCATATTCCATCATTCTTACTAGATACATCCTTTCTTCCTGTCCTTGGTATTGATGAGGAATAGGGACAAAATACTTGGGCCTTGTGTTTGTATCTTATCTAGTTGATCTTGATCATACCATTCATTATTTTTATCCTTGATTTCTTTCATTCCATATCTCCTAGCTTATCAAAATCCATGTCACCATGTCCCTTTGCAACCTTGAATCTTATCATGCAAATCATATTTGAGCCTAGCTGTAAAACATTATCCAATCCTCATATATTTTGTCAATCAATCATCAAAAAAACATCAATCTTATCGTACTTAGGGAAATCAATTATCCTAAGTACTTATCATCATCATGCCTTATGGAATCAATCATTCCTGGCATCTTAATCAATCAACTATTATCATCTTTCAACAAGAGATATGTTGCATGTATGACATGTTTTGCAATGAATCTTTCATTTTGATCTATCATTTATCCATGGTTGAATTACCTCTATTGTGGGGCATCATGTTACTTCAATCGGTCATATCATATCATTCCATAACAAAAAAAATACAAAAATACAAAAATACAAAAATCAAAAAAATATAAAAATACAAAAAAATCAAAAAGAATGAAAAGGTGCAATAAAAACATATAGTGAAAATCGAGAAATAGGAGATATTTGTGATTTGAATCATCTCTCCTATCTATTTGAACTCATGTCATGGTCGTTGCTTTCACCATCATCATTTTTGCATCCATTATCATATCATATCACATGGTCATATCTCACCCTAGCTTGGGGACAACATCTGAAGATCATTGGGGGCAACATAAATCTTGAGCTTAGCAAAATGGATAAAGCAACAAAAAGAGTGATCGAAACACAACCCAACATCAAACATCAATCACCATCAGAAACACATCAAACATCCATATCACAATAGAAAATCCAACAAAAACAAGTCAAAAAGTTGGTCTCAAAAATCCAAAAACATGAGTCTATGTCAGTCCAACTACGTGGTCTCTGCATGTATAACATAGGCAAGGATAATCTTTTATTAGCCCCCGAGGCCCCTAGGAATGGTCTTTAGGTCAGGTTTGATCCAAAATATTGAAAACACAAAAACATCATAAAATCAGGATGGATGATCTAATCTGAATAAATGATTGAATACTATAAGAAAATGTAAGATATGTTGTAATTTTGATCATTTTTATCATTTCTTTGGAGCAACTCAATGATGTATTGAATTAGAGAAGCTAGGAAGAAGAAGTAGTATCTTCTTTGTCTATTGTCTGTGAATTAATCATAATTACTGTGTGAATCATCGTGGGAACTATTCTACAAAGTATCATGGATGACATTCCAATTCACATAGGAAAGTGGTTAATTCTTGTCTGTTTACGCAAGAAATGCTCAAGTCATCTCTGTTTAATTATACCTCGATACTTGTGTTCACTTGCAATATCAAAAATCATGGAAGTAGTACTCAGGTCATCATGGTCTAACTCATACCATCAATGCTTGTACTCACTTTCAACATTTTAAAAAACTCAATGATGATAAATGGTCGCGTCCACAAAAGGATATGAAAATCACGGAAAAACCTATCCTGGGAATTAGACATTCCAGCAAGTGACTAATATCTTTTCATGGTCGTTCATTTACTTGTCAAACCAGGGAATGTATACTTGAAATGGAGCGGCACTATATGTGCACTAAGAACCAATTTCAATCATAACTTATCGGAAATAAATACTTGGAGGAAATTCTACCTATGCTATAGGAAAGTAATGTGAAGCCTTCTTAACTCAAACATAACTTAACCAAAGTAGAAATCATGACAACTACTACTAAGAAACAAACCATGAACTGGCCTTATGTTGCAGGAACAAACACAGGGATGGATTCTTGATGCTGCCTAAACAATATAAGATTGAGTTTGTACAGAAACTTACAAGAATGAAATCTAACCTGTAATCAACAGAAGATAAACAACTACTCAACTACAGATACTTACTAAGTGGGCCCCCTTAGCAAGCATCAACTAATTATGCAAAGATCAAACTCAGAACTTCATCAATTTTTATTCATAACTCGAAGTCATCTACATTGATTGTTCTGTTCCAGAAAACTAACAAAACTCTTATTCTTATTATGACTCTAACTCTTACATAATTTGCTTCTCTATCTATCCTATTCCCTTACGCAGGAGGAACACTTATTTAAATCAGGAAAGTAACTAACTACTTAACCCTAACAAAGAAAGACGTGGATACAAATATAACTTGAAACCGAGGAACAGACTTCATAAATGATTTTATCTGTTCAACCCGATCCAGAGATAATCTAGCACTCCACTCTTTCTAGATTAACTAATATTTAAATTCATTCCCAACAATTCGGTTAGAGAGTCCTCGCCGAAACAACTTCCTTGAGGTCATGCAGGAAATGGACTTTACAGCAAGGCTGAGATCAGTTGCGCTTGACTCACTCATGCTTTCTTCAACAACCTGCGAAACACAAGGTAACAAAAGCGAAAGAAAACACGCATGGAAACTACACAATATTCATTCATTAATCACATATTAAATCTATTTCATCATTCAAAAACTACATACATTATATCAGTCACTTGGGAAGTCAAACAGGGCAATTAATATGGACATATAGAAATGTCAGGCTGCAGGAATGTAGGAATATATTGCTATAGGATACCACCCGATAAAAAGGTCTTTAAAGAGAAAAAAACAACCATTAACAACAAAAGGTAAGGGTATCAAAAATACATCAAAATACTCAAATCATGAGCATATTTTGGGCTCATCAGTTGCCACCTACTTAGCCTAATGCTGGTCCTCCAGCATTAAATCTTCTCGTTGTCTCCCTGAAATCAGTTGGTGTGGCATGGCCCTGAAATGAAGTTTTGAATTTGTAATAAAAGCCTCTGAAATTCTACCATCTTTCATATCTACGGGCTTCTGTATCCTCATTAATATATGTGGCTCGATAGGGGTAAAGTGGCCACATCAACACAAGAGGTTGAAATGTCAAAGGCAACCACAACTCAAACCTTTTCTGAAGACCGAGCTGCATGTACCTTTATGTTCTTCTGAGGGTTGCCTTGAAATTCAGGGGACTATGAGGTTCTGACCTTCTTAACCCAACAGTTAATTTTTCAGATCTTTTCTCAATTCTGGAAGATGATAGTTTCCAAAATGGATATGGCTGTCTTTTAAATTCGTCATACACCTGTTTCTTGAGGTCAAATATTTTCATTCTAACTTCTTGATTATTGAATCTATATGCAACAGTAAACCAAGTTTTCAGAATTGTGTAGGGATCTGAACTCTCAGGTCGCAAAGGGATGGGCTCATCCCTTTCAGCTTCTTCATAGGTTTCCAACTGTCTACCATAATTTGTTTCATTTGCTGCCCAAGACATGAGTGATCTTAAATGAATATCGCCAATGTACAAAAGTGGATTCCACTCTATTTTAGAGGGAATTATAAAGCCATGTAAATAAAATTCGCACAAAGAATTCTTCAGCCAGCTAGGGGCTACTTGATAGGCATCATAAAATTCTTTGGTTGTATGAATGACAGGGTGTAAGTTCCTTGAAATCCTCATTAACTGGAACCAAAGGAATTGTTCCTTAAGGCACAGAGCATAAACTTTGGGTGGTGGTCTACATTCCATGATTTGACCGGTTACCTTCATCATTTCGTTCATTTTCTCCTTTAACTCCTAAATTTCTTGTTCCTGCCTTTCAATCTTTATTTTCAATTGCTTCTTCTCGACCTCCCAAAGGCTTTGTTGTACTTGAGTTTTGGCCAAGTGGTGAAAACTCAAGGTCTAAAACGTGACCAGCCTCCATGTAGTTCTAAGGTGTTCCAGAAATTCAATTAAAAATATCCTTTTATACACAGTCATTTCTTGACAGGTTGCGGAGGGTAATGAGGCTTCATTGGATGCCTCAAATTGTATAGGTTGTTCTTCTTCTTCTTGCTGTAGGATAAATTCATGTTGTTGTGCTAGAAAAGATTGTGCTTCTTCTGTAATTTGCATAGCTGCATCAGCCAAGTCATCGCGACTGGGCATCCCCTTCTCATTATGCTCAACTTCCATTGTCTCAATTTTTTCTTCCCCAGGAATAACAAATGGACTTTGTGCAGCATTCTCAAACACATCCTGAGAAACATCATGTTTAGATTCTTCAGACTCCCCAGAAATTATTATAATTTTAGGTTGAGCTGAGGCAGGGGTGACTCTACATTGTTTCCTTATTGAAACCCTTTTTAGCACTGTTGCAACTGCCGGAGGTGCTCTTATAGCTTTCCTCTTTCTAAATTTCCTAGAGGGCTTAGACTTAACAGAAGAAGATGATGGCGAGCTCGTGGTGGCAATAGGCATTGCTGTAGGAGAAATTGTTGTAGGGGAGGATGCTGTAGGAGTGGAACATTGCCTCTTCTAAGGATGAGGACCAGTTTCTAGGGTTTTCTCAACCCCAGAGGATTCTCCTACCTTCGTTTTTCCTTTTTCCCTTCTATTGGAAAACCTAGTTTGTATTCGGGCAGAGGGCTCTGGTATGGAGGCTGCAGGACTAGGTGTTGCAGGAGCAAATGATTCTTGCTCTGCTTCCCTACTGGTAGATGCTATTCTCTTTTTCTTTTTCTTAGGTCATGTAGGAAGTTCCCTAGGGGGTTCTAGAGGTTGCAAATTCTTTTGGGCAACAAATTTTTGCCAGGAAAGAGGTGACACATCCCTTAGAGAACATTCAATCAAGATTTTAATAAGGGCATGATGGGCAACATAATTATTCCTCCCTCTTTGGGTTTCATGGGTGCATTGCTTCAAAATATTTAACAAAAATTTTGGGACATTAACGGCTAACCCATGCCTCATATGACTCAACAATTTAAAATGGTAGGAATGTAGATAAGAAAAACGGCCTTCACACGTTAAATACCTAATTATAAAAGCAGCATATTCTGGGTAGGGAGGAGGCAATAACACTCATTTGCATCCTTGCTTAGAGATTTTCAAGGGTCCATCAGTTGGTACTGTAAATTCTACCCTCACAGAGACAACATCCAAAGAAAAATTATCTCTAACGGCTGGAAGCCCAGTTACCTCTGTAATTTGTTCTTCTATTATAGCTACCATTAAACCCCATACTGTAGCCTCTCCTTCAGAAAGAGTTCTTAAAAATTTTCCTGTAGCTTCCTCATTGAAAGAATCTAACCTCAAAAAGTAATTCAACCAACCATAGAGGTTGAATGCTTGGACTGTTTGAGGATTTTGTGTCAATAACTCATGAGCCATAGGCTCATGTCTTGCCAATTGACTACTCATACTCACAATTTGTCTTAGATGACCTCAACTCTTTTCTAAAAATCCAAAAATTTCCCTTTCTATTCTGCTTCTTTCTATCCTGCTGTCACTTTTCCCTTCTTTTCTAAAAATGAACTCAAAAGATCTTTGCATGCAATGATTGTTACAACTACTCAAAACAAGCAGTTTAATTGCTATCTAAGATGGAAACATGCAGTCATATTTGGAAAGTACAAGAAAATAAAATATTCATACGGTTGTGACAGTGGCGTAAGAAAAGGTTTTAAAAAATGGATTATCCCGCCCCCTACTTAAAATGTGACATGTGTCCACACATGTACTGAAGGATAGGTGAATATCGGATAATAATGACTGATATTGACATAGTAGTGAATAAATAAAATGAAATAAATGAATAATGTGACAACAAAAGATATCGCATACCTTTCAATAAATGCCCATACATGCTTAAAAAGATAACAGCTTCAACATGAAATTACGGTTGGAAATGAAATCATCATTAAGGGTGGTGTGGATGGATGACATGGATGGGCGATGTGGATAAATGAGATGGATAGGTGAGATGAATAGATGAGATGGAAGAAAAGGAAATGAATGGTGGAGATGAAGGACGATGGAGAAAAAGGGATTCCTTAGAAAGGAAACCTTTATTATAAGCATGCATTACAAAATTAAGGTGAAGCTACAGGAGAAAGGCCTAAGCCTTTTGCTGCAGGAAGATTAGTGGCAAGATCCTAAACAAACTACTACATAAATTCTTCTTTCGAGGCTGGCTTACGATACAACCGGAGATGGTGTCCATTAACCAACAGCTTGAATCGAACAGGATCAATTGTGACTAATTGAATTGAACCATTATCAAATACATTCTCAATTTCATATGGACCAAGCCATCAGGTAGTGAGTTTACCTTGATTTTCTTTATACCTAGAGTCATAAAGTAATGCCCAATCATCAACAAAGAATTTCTTAGTTCGGATATGGCGGTCATGCCATTTTTTCCTTTGTTGTTGTACAATTTATGTATGCTGCAAGGCCACTTTTCTGAGTTCATCTAATGCATTTAGCTATAGGAGGAATTCCTTTTGGGCTTCTGAAATGTCAATATTAAGCTCTAAAGCAGTCCTTAAGGTCTTATGCTCGAACTCTATTGGTAACATGGCAGTTTTTCCATAAAGTAATTCAAAAAGAGTAAACCTTGTAGTTGTCTTCCACGTTGTCCTATAGGCCCAGACTGCTTCAGGAATTCGACTGTTCCAATCTTTCTTGTGTAATTGGACTATCTTGGTAAGAATCGCCTCAATTTCTCTGTTAGTAACTTATGCCTGACCATTGGCCTGAGGGTGATATGGGCTAGACTTTCGATGCCTGATCTTATAATCAGTCATTAGTGCAGTGATCAAATTGGATGTGAATTGGGCTCCTTGATCAGTGATAAGTTCCATTGGGACTCCAAACTGAGTAAATATCTGCTCATACAGGAATTCAGCAATCTTATTGTCATGGGCATGTGTCATTGCTTTCACTTCTACCCACTTGGTCACATAGTCAGTACAAACTAAAATATATGATTTCCCATTGGATGGAGGATCAATGGGCCCAACAAAATCCATGTCCCGCTTATCAAAGGGGCTGACTATCACTTGAGGATACAGGGGCATTTCATTAGACCTTGTTGGTCTTCCCATGCATTGGCATCTGTCAAATTTCCTGGTGTAAGCTGTAGCATCTTCATGTAGTGTGGGCCAATAGTATCCAGTAGCCAGCACCTTCATAGATGTTCTCTTAGCTACGAAGTGGCCCCCACATGGCTCATCATGAAAAGCATGCAATATGTCATATGTTTCATCTTTCCGAATACATCTTCTCATGACTTGGTCAGGCCCTGTATAAAATAAGCAGTCTGCAATCCATGAAAAGTTAAAACTTTTCTCCACCAAAACTTGTCTTTCCTTTGGTGAGAAATGGCCTAGAATCTTGTTGTCTGCTAAGTAATTTGCAATATCTGCATACCATAGGTTTTGAACAGCAATGAGAAATATATGTTCATCAAAAAACCTATCATCAAGTACCTCTAGGGTGGCAGGTGTAGTTGTTTGAAGTCTTAACAAGAAATCAGCCACCACATTAGCCCGTCCTGGTTTATCAATGACTGTGATATCAAATTCCTGCTACAATAGGAGCCATCTTGTTAATCTGCCAGATATGGCAGGCTTATTCATAAGGTATCTTATTGTCACATGATTTGTGTGGAAAAATATTTGATAACCAGTGACATAATGTCAGAACTTGTTCAGGGCATACACAACTGCTAGAAATTATTTCTCTATGACAGTATAGTTTAATTCAGGGCCTTGAAGGTTTTTGCTAATGAAATATATGGCATGCTCTATGGAATTTTCTTTTTGTCCTAACACTGCCCCTATGGCATAGTTAGAAGCATTTGTGTGTATATGAAAAGGAAGACTCCACTTTGGTCCTTGAAGAACAGGTGCTTGAGTAAGTAAATTCTTAAGTTGCAAGAAATATTTGTCACAGGCCTCAATCTAGTTAAATTCAAAATCCTTAGTCAATAAGGCATATAATGAACTAGCTATTTTGCTAAAATCTTTGATGAACAATCTATAATATCCAGCATGTCCTAGGAAACTTCTAACATCCTTTTGTTTCACAGGTGTTGGCAAGGTCAAAATGACTTCTATTTTTGCAGGATCAACTTGAATTCCTACTTGAGAAATATGATGGCCTAGAACAATTCCCTCTTGCATCATCATAAAGCACTTCTCACTATTCAAAGACAAATTTTTCTCCTTACATCTTTCCAATACTTTTTCCAAGTTTGCTAATGCTTCTTCATAGGTGGCTCCATAAGTGGCGAATTCATCCATGTAGATCTCTATAGAGTCATGAGAAATATCAGCAAAAATATTGATCACTGCCCTTTGAAATGTTGCAGGTGCATTACACAGGCCAAAAGGTAAGACAGAGTAGGCAAAAGTACCCCATGGACTGGTAAAAGTTGTTTTGTCCTGATCCTCCGGGGCAATTTTGATTTGATTATACCCACTATATCCATCCAAAAAGGAGAAATACTTCTTACTAGACAATGAATCTAGCACTTGATCAACAAATGGCAGTGGAAAGTGATCCTTTTTAGTTGTTGTGTTTAGCTCCCTATAACCTACACAAACTCTCCATTTTCCACCCTTCTTAGGAACAATTACTAGTGGAGATACCCATTGACTGTCTGAAATAGGATAGATAAAACTAGCATCAAGCAATTTTTGAAGATCTTGCTTAACTATTTCCCTGAGTGTTGGATTGATTCTTCTTTGAGGTTGCCTAACAAGTGAACAATCC
This sequence comes from Sequoia sempervirens, assembly GCA_007258455.2. Taxonomy (NCBI): domain Eukaryota; kingdom Viridiplantae; phylum Streptophyta; class Pinopsida; order Cupressales; family Cupressaceae; genus Sequoia; species Sequoia sempervirens. Next base: position 97,538 of record VDFB02264888.1, read on the forward strand.
TCCTTAATGTAGATCCTATGAGTATAGAGTTGAGGATCGATTCCCTTCATATCCCCATAGTCCCATGCAAAAGCTCTGTGTTGAGCTTGTAGCATTGTGGCTAGGGCAGTTTGTTGAGACGGAGGCAACTTATTATTGATATGTAGATAGTGGCCTGGAGATACTTCTATCTATTTGGTGAGATCATTTATTGAGGTTGCTGATAAAGGTGGTGTCTGTATGTCACATAATAGAAAATTATGATGGCTCTCAAGATTCAGTTACTGCAGGAAACATTGCTGAAAATGGTTGTATGAAACAGATGGGCTATTTAGATCAGAGTTGAACTACAAAATGTGTAGAAGCGGGTCATCCTCACTCTAAAGTTGAGAAAATGGATTAGTTTGCAGCATCATTAACTGAGCTAATGAATTGACTTCTTCAGTTTCCTCTCCTAAATCTGGCCAAATTGGTTGGGACAAGTCTGGCAGAGGCTGTGCAGGTGGGTATAAAGCCAATTTCTTTCTTGACTAACCATCAAAAATTGTCATGTCTCCTGAACGGCATCCTATAAGGGCATCAGCTATAGCTAACTAGGGTCTGCCTAGGATGATAGGATATCCTCCCAAGGTTGCCTTAGTGGACAATATGGTGAAATTTGTGGGGTATTCCCAAGACTCAAGGGTGATAATGACATCTTCTATCACTCCATCAAGTGTGACTGTGGAACTATCAGCAAGCTACAGGATAGTCGGTGTAGACTGAATGTTTGGGATATTCAAACACTCCATAGTGTGCTTGGTCATTACATTAATGACTACACCAAGGTCAATCAAAACATTCTTTACTATCTAACCATTGATATTTATTTTTACTACAGGCCTCCCAGGGTTAGAATATTTTGGAATGACTACCTTCCCCAACTTAATATCTGCCAACTGTCCTAGAACATGGATAGTTTGGGGATCCTTTTTCTTTCTTCCTTGTTTCTTTAAACAGACCTCCATAATGGATTTTCCATAAATTGGGACATCTTTAATAGCTTGAAAAAGAGGAATTTGAATTTGTACATTCTTTAGCTGATCCAAAATATCAAAGGTAGGCTCTTCTATGGTATTGGATGTAGTAAGTTGCAATCTCTGAGGAAAAGGTGGTGTAGCTTGATGCTGTAGGATAGGTTCCTTAGAGGCAGTATATGATATAGGTATATTTTCTATAGGATCAGTAGGTTGTTCAAAAGCAGAGTCTAGAATCTCTGTAATTATAGGCGGTTGTGGAGTAGGGAGAGTGGTTCCAGACCTAAGATAGATATCATTGATATTCAAGGCATAAGTTGGATACTGGTTGGCTTCTGCATAATACATAGGTTGTTGTTGTTGTTGATGCTTATTATTAGGATTTGGCAATGGTTGAGCAGGCATAGGCATTTGTTTTGGAGGGCCAGTATTTTTCGCAGGTGCTGCAGGAGGAGGCATAAGGGCCAGAGGTTGTGGTTGTTAAAGCTACAGGAATCCAAGGGGTTGGTTCTGCCATTACTAAGAACCTCTCCATTGAGGGTTCTGCTGCTAGTTACCTGGAGGTGGAGTCCATTGTCCTTGTGGCTACTGCCAACCTCCTTGAGGGGGTTTCCATTAAGGACTTTGATAGTTAGGCCAGTATGGTTGAGGAGTATTCCAAGGTGGAGATGGGCCATATGTAGGTTGCCATTGGTTATTGTAATTAGAATAAGGATTACCAAAATTCAAAGGATCTTGAGGCATACCTTGTTTTTGAGCCCATGGCCTCCTTTGTGCAACAAAGAATAATTGGTCATCATCACCTTCTATCATCTTAAAATTAGTAGGTAATTGTTTAGCCTCCATGTTGGCCACCATCTTGCATCTGTAGTCACGTTTCTTTTGTCTACAATGTGGACAGAACTTAGCCAGGATTTCCTCAGCCTCTTCACGTTTCTTCCGAGCTTGCATGGTATTCAACTGTGTAGCCATATTGTTTATGATGTCCTGCTTGAAATCGGATAGCAAATTTGTGGTCTCCATCTGTGAGACTCCATTGGAAGAAGACTTTCCCACTGTAGCTTGATGACCTCTACCCTTATTCACATTTTCTCAGGAGTAATTGAGACATATCTTTTTGATATCATCCCAAGATGCTTGGGTGATATCTCCTCCTCCCATCAGGTCCAGGGCATCTATATAGGTATCATTGATTCCCCTTAGAAAAAGTAATTTCTGAAATTCTTCATTAAGAGTATGGTCTAAATTTTTTTTCAGAGAAAACATGAATCTTGAAATATAGTCTTCCAGGCTTTCATCCTTCTTTTGTTGGATTCTGAATATATCATCACCCTTACTACCATTCTTACAATATTCCTTGTATTTCTCAAGAAATTTTGTTTGCATGGTTGCCCAACTATCAACAACACCCCTTCCCAAACTCATGAACCATCTGAGACCTCCCTCCTTCAAGGTAGCAAAAAAAAACTTCAGTTTTTGAGCATCTAAAGTGTAATTATAACTGTGACAGAGGATATCAAACTCAAACAAGGTCTCTGGGTCTTCTGTAACTAGACCATAGAATTTGGGATGTAATGAAGAAGGAATATTCTTAAGGTTGTCATTATCTTGTTGATCAACAATGGGGAATTCAAAAGTAGGAGGTTGAATAGGTAGATTACATGTCATGTTCACTTGATGGAGTACTAAAGCAAATGGATTTTCTTCAGGTTCTTCATCAACTGGGCCGAATAGCAAGTCAGCAAATGGATCAATATCTAAGTCTCCTTCTTCCTCAAATAGACTATAAGTTGGTTCAATTTTTAGCAATGAATGGAAGGTTAGGGAGAAATCTTCCCTGAGCGTCTCTTCTTCTATGCATGCAATTTGAAGGGGGGAAACGCTTGAATAATAGACTAAACTACTGCCTAACAATGACTATAGCAGGATCTTAGCTTGACACCATCCCCGGCAATGGCATGAAAAATGGTCGCATCCACAAAAGGATATGAAAATCATGGCAAAACCTATCATGGGAATTGGACATTCCAGCAGATGACTAATATCTTTTCATGGTCATTCATTTACTTGTCAAACCAGGGAACATATACTTGAAATGGAGCGGCACTATATGTGCACTAAGAACCAGTTTCAGTCATAACTTAATAGAAATAAATACTTGGAGGAAATTCTACCTATGCTACAGGAAAGTAATGTGAAGCCTTCTTAACTCAAACATAACTTAACCAAAGCAGAAATCATGACAACTGCTACTAAGAAACAAACCATGAACTGGCCTTATGTTGCAGGAACAAACACAGGGATGGATTCTCGATGCTCCATGAACAATATAAGACTGAGTTTGTACAAAAACTTACAAGAATGAAATCTAACCTGTAATCAACAGAAGATAAACAACTACTCAACTATGGATACTTACTAAGTGGGCTCCCTTAACAAGCATCAACTAATTACGCAAAGATCAAACTCAGAATTTCATCAATTTTTATTCATAACTCGAAGTCATCTACATTGATTGTTCTGTTCCAAAAAACTAACAAAATTCTGATTGTTATTATGACTCTAACTCTTACATAATTTGCTTCTCTATCTATCTTGTTCCCTCGTGCAGGAGGAACACTTATTTAAATCAGGAAAGTAACTAACTACTTAACCCTAACAAAGAAAGACGTGGATACAAATATATCCTAAAACCGAGGAACAGACTTCATAAATGATTTTATCCGTTCAACCCGATCCAAAGAGAATCTAGCACTCCACTCTTTCCAGATTAACTAACATTTAAATTCATTCCCAACAATTTGATCAGAGATTCCTTGCCAGAACAACTTCCTCAAGGTTGTGCAGGAAATGGACTTTACTGCAAGGCTGAGATCAACTACACTTGACTCACTCATGCTTTCTTCAACAACCTAAAGAAACACAAGGTAACAAAAGAAAAAGAAAACACGCATGGAAACTACACGATATTCATTCATTAATCACATATTAAATCTATTTCATCATTCAAAAACTACATACATTATATCAGTCACTTGGGAAGTCAAACAAGGCAATTAATATAGACATACAGAAATGTCAGGCTGCAGGAATGTAGGAATGTATTGCTACAGGATACCACCCGATAAAAGGGTCTTTAAAGAGTAAAAACAACCATTAACAACAAAATGTAAGGGTGTCAAAAATACAACATAATACTCAAATCATGAGCATATTTTGGGCTCATCAATAAAAAGCATGATAAATGGACTGTTAAGATGCCAATGCTTGCATATGCAGATTTGCATGGTTAAATTAGATTGCATTCATATTAGTTTTGCATCTGCATTATAGATTTTCCACATCAATGATGATATCTATATCAACCTGAACCAAATTCATAATCATGTCCCATGTCTTTGGGAAGAACTCTAAAATCCTCCTATGATCATAACATATTGCAAATCAGAAATATTATCAATCAATCAGCCTATCAATCTATTCAGCTCTAGTGATACTTTGATCAAATCTCGTGAGCGACTATCATTGAACCTCACCTATCATGAGGTCAATCAATCATCAACCTATCAGTGATCCTCTCCTATCATGAGGACAATCATCAATACGTCAAATCAACCTCACCTATCATGAGGTCAATCATTAAGCATCATTGAACCTCGCCTATCATGAGGATAATTATCATCAATCAATCATTAGACCTCTCCTATCATGAGGTTGAACATCATCTACTTGATCAAGAGCATCAATCAATATCAAATCAAAGGCTGACACAATAAAAAATCATCAAACATAAGGAGGCTTAATTCAAACTCATTCAGAGGCACTTTCTACATCAATTATCAAGAGATAAATTATTTCATCATCAAATCTTCATCAAACCTATATTAAATCATCAAAAATTTGAAATAAAATAAAATAAAATAAAAAATTCATTAATTTATCTCCTGAGGGGGCATATATCTATCAATCACCTGAAAATGATGTCTGGGGCATTCTAAAATTTCTCGTCGATACTAGTAGTAGCAGCACAAAATTTTATTTGAAGCAATGCATAAACACATCACTTCAAAGAGGGGCAAAATGTAGACACCTAAAAATGGTCTGGAGAATCTAATTAATTAAATACGACTTATTTGATTAATTAATCTTAATTCATCTACTTAGTAAATAAATAGAAATATTTATTTGTATTAAGTTCACTATTAATTTTTCTATCTCGTCACATTTCTTCTTAATTAAATAAAGATATCCTAAAATCTTTAATTTAATTAGCCTATTCCTTCTATTTTAATTTAATAAACAACTTCTATAGTTTGTTTTATTAAATTATTTATCTCTCTTTTTGCTAATTTAAATGAACCAAAAATATTTAAATAAAAGCATAAATCAAATCCCTCTATTCACTCACCAATAAAATTAGATTTTCAAATATAATTAATGCAACTGGCATTCAGAGAAAAAGCCTCGGGAACAAACCTACAAGAAATCCTCTCAATCTTCCGCGTCAAATATTTCCTCTCATCTTTCCTGGTGTTTTCATGGGGAGGAACAATCCTCCATGATCAGCTCCACCTTCTCATCTCATACCATTCAATTCTCAAGATTTAATCTCAGCCTCTATTGTGTTACCCCTGTGCAAAACTATTGTTCGAAAATCTATATATACAGCCTTCTGAAGTATGAAAATCATCTGAGAATTATCATCTTTTATGCAAGCTTACTCTATGGGAATTAGTACTCAAGCAACGAAGCAATCATTTAGCATGAGTATTTTAGTATCATCATAGCATCATGGCATCAGTAGATTTCATTTCATGGCATCATCATTAGTTTTTATTGTAGCTTCCTTTTATCAGTTTTCATCAAGATAGTTTACAGTAGCTCCATATCATTTAGAATTCATTAGCAATAATCACATCATTGTATTTAGTATCCATTTTGTTCTCTAGATAGGCATTTTAAACAGTTACGGTGCTTACAAATCTAAGAGCTTCTATAATTTGATAAATCTTTGGAGATAGGAGACAATGAGAAACTTTCAAGTTTTTCTGTGTTTTAAATTAGTTTAATTCATGTTTAATCTTGATACATTGTTTCATTAAGAGGTGTATTTAATTGTATTTATTTTACATTTTCCACACTTACAACTTCATTAGTGAAATCTAGTGAACCTCACCCTAAAAGGGTGCGGGTGTTCATCTCTCCTTCAGTGGAGCCTCCCCTTCTCCAGTATCTTCCTAATATTCATTTGTTTTCATAGCCCTTAGAAATGCATCATACAAAGTTTTTGTCATATACATCTCCTATTTCTTCCTCCACTTATGCTTCCTCTATAGGGATTCAACATCCTTCATTGAAGTGCAACTATAACCTCACCTCAAGTGATGGTCATAAGAAAGGGTCATCTTCTCTATAATTTGGTTTTTTTAGCTTGCATTGTCCTTGTGATGGAGGTAGCCCCCATGTCCCTGAAGTTTGTCATTGCCCCTTTTGATGAGTTTGGTAGTGACTATAAAATGTCTTGTCCTCATCCTTCTCTGTTGACACATGGCACTCCTAAGAAGTGCATGTTCAACTCAGTGGATGATATCTCGACTCTATCTTTGATTTTTTCAAAATCAATGATCGTTACCTCACAAGAACTCGATGAAAAAGACCTTGATGGGACTTCTTCCTTGGCTCTTGTTATAGGGAGTCAAAGGGTATTTCCCTTGCTATCCCTCCCTTGAAGGCCCATCCTCCTCCCCCCTATAATGATCCAGATTGGGATCAAAATGATCTATTGGTTGATGAGGACTAGAGTGGTACCTCCCTCTACATATATATATTAGCTTTGTTTGTTTGTTTGTGTCACTCTCAAGCTTGGAGTCTGCAGAGGAAATAAGGGAGTATTATGCTAAGGATACCACAAAAGGGGAGGAGGTCCCCATGAAATTTAGATGGAATGGTGTCTCTCAAGATTGAAGTCTACAGAGGAAATAAGGAAGTATTCTGCTAAAGATACCACAGAAGGGGAGGAGGTCCCCATGAAAGAAATAATGAAAAGAATTAGAAAATATAGGAAGAAAAAAGATATGGGGGTTGTCATACCCATGGCTAGGGGTAGTCTCTTTATGCCTAAAGAAAAAAGGAAGAAGAATAGTGGAATCATTCTTATGCCCACTTCTAAGAGAGTAGAATTCAAGAGAAATCTTCCTAAATTATTTGACAACTTTAAGTGTGACAAGGACCCCCCCAAAGAATAATCTTCATAAATATTAACTAAATCTCTTGGAATCTAAGGGGACTAGAATCCCTAGGAAGGAAGCATATTGTAAGAAGGTTCTTGGTCCAAAGGAAAGAAAAAGGTGTAATCCTTCTTCAAGAGGTGAAAGATGTAGGATTTACTCTGGAAACTAATCTAAATTTCATTTGGGGGAAGGCTTCACAATATGTCACCAAGCATGATAAGGGGAAGGGTGGTGCAACCATCCTTTTATCCAAGGAGAAAGAGCAATTTGTGTCTGATTTTGGTGTGTCTCCATGCAATAGAGCAGTTTGGGTCATCATCAAAAGGAAGGAATCATGCTTTGGTATTTGCTCTATCTATTCCTTGAATGACTATAGGGATAGGATCTAACTATGGAATTGGATTTATAACTTGCAATACATCCCCTAGATCTTGGGGGGTGAATTCAACCTTGTGGAAAGAAATGAAGATAAATGGGGTGGTGTAAATCTAGATTGGAAAGATAATGAAAGGTATTTTTGGCAGAGAATGAAGGCTAAGCTAAGAGTAGAGGATCCCATTGAAGGTCAAAAAATGGAATGTAGCATTTGGTTCACTTGGTGCAATGCTCAAAAAGGGGGGAAAATGATATATTGTAGGTTGGATAGATTATACATGAATAAATATTTCTTCTCTATTGAACCAATGAAGGAATGGTACAAAGTGGAGGTAATTCCCTATACCCTTTTAGACCACCACCCATTAAGGAAAAATTATATCTTAAGACAAGAAAAGAAAAAGAAAAAGGTTCTAGCAAGGGGTTCATCCTTAACACCAAACTGCTTAATGACAAGGTCTGCAAGAATGTCATTGAATCTCTAAGGGAAATTAATTAGTGTATGCATAAAGGAATTATGAGTGTCATTGATAGATGGAATATGAATGTGAAAGGATAGAGGGTTATCTTCTAGACAATAGGGAAGAAAAGGGCTATGTATAGGAGGCGTGAAGAAGGCCTCCTTCAGGAAAATTTTCTTTAAGTTGAATCCAACTTCAGGAGAGGCTAGATGATGAAAATATAACCAACAATCTAAATATGGCAAAGAATTCCTTGAGGAGGATTCAAGGAATCATATTTAAAGAACTAAGGGTAAGGGCCAAGATGAACTGGCTAGAAAATGGGGATAAGGGGTCCAAATTCTTCTTTAGATACATCAAGGATAGACAAGTAAGAGAGTAGATTGATAAAGTCAAGGCTAATGACAAGTTGTAACCAATCAGGAGGACATAAGGAAGCAATTTTTCTAGTTTTATAAAGGCCTTTTTACCTCAAAATGGGTTAAGGAGGATAGCTACAAAGTCAAGGAATACATAAAGAAAATTATCCCAAAGAAAATCAAGGAAAAAGAGGCTATGGAGATGGGTAAAGAAATCTCAAAGGAAGAGAAAAAAAAGGCCATCTTATCTTTGAAAAATGACAAGACTCCTAGTGTGGATGGTCTCCCTACTAAATTTTGCATGATGTTCATTGAATAGGTCTGTAAAGACTTATATTTAGTATATAATGAGGCCTTGGAAAGAGGATCATTGGGAAAGAATATTAACAAAGGAATCATTAGGCTACTCCCAAAGGATGGGGATAAGACTTTAGTCAAGAACTGGAGGCCAATTACTTTCCTAAATATTTCCTATAAAGTCTTAGCAAAAATTTGAGCAAGAAGATTGGAAGATATCTTGCCAACCTTCATAAACAAAACTCAAACAGGTTTCACAAAGGGGAGATATATTCTTGAAAACCTCATCACCTCTTGGGAGGCGATGGAATGGGAAAAATAGACCAAGCAGAGGGAAAATATGCTTCTTCTAGACTTTAAAAAACACATGAAAAAATTGAATGGTCATTTGTAATGTTGGTTTTAGAATCCTTTGGTTTCCCTAGCTCTTTTTGTAGTATGGTTAAGACCTTATTCAAAGATAAATTGGCACAGGTTGATGTGAATGGAACCCTCATAGAGGAATTCACTCTTTAGAGAATGATAAGGTAGGTTTGCCCCCTTTCCTCGAAACTCTTTTTCATCCCCTCTGATGCATTGTACTATATGTTAAGAGACAATATCTCATCCCCTATGGTCAATGGTATTACCTTACTTGACAATAATGATCTCATTAACATTCAATTTGCATATGACACTACAATCTTCCCTAATCTAGAGGAAGAGAAAATGAGAAAGCTTATGGATAAACTCAATACCTTCTATCAATCGTCAGGTGCCAAAATTGCACTTTCCAAATCTTGTATGTTGGGGTGGAATGACACCCCCCCCCGAATGGCTAAATAAGTTCAATATTCAATGGGGGACCTCATAAATTGGTAAGATATCTCAACATTCCCTTTTCCATAGACCCCAAATTGAAGGAAATGTGGCTTTGGATGAAGAATAAGATTGAGAAAAAAATTAACAAGTGGAATAAGCAATCCTTGTCCTTGGCTAGAAGAATATAGATTTTCCAAAAGATTTTATCTTCCTATAGCATATACTTTGCATCATTTTGGTTTTTCAGTTGTTATCAAATTAATGAAATCTAAGAAAGGATAAGGAATTTTTTGTGGTCCGATGGAAAAAGGAATAGGAAGGACTTGAGACTGCAAGGAATTTCCTTGGCTTCCAAGTGGATAATTGGAGCATTAGAAGGAGAGGAACCCTAGAAGGTCCTCATTAGACAAAACATAATGAATGCAATACCCAATCAAACTAAGTCATGGAAACTTCTTCCTTTGTGTGATATCCTTAGTAGTGCCTACCCTATAGCCCTTGCAAGTTCCAATGTATTCAAAACCATTTGGAAGGCATGGGAGGTTGTTAAGAAGAACATAACTAATTTCCACTTCATCAAGAATGGTAATATCACCATTATGGCACATAGGTCTATATGGTGGAACTTGGAGCACAAAGACATACCCCTAGCCTTAATTCAAGGCTGCTCGACCAAAACTTGGGCACAAAAGGGGATTAAATGCTTCAATGATATTCTAATTAATGGTAACTTGAAGGGGTGGAATGAACTAAGTTAAGAATTTAATCTTCCCCATAGTAACTAGAGAACTTACACTGTGTTAAAGAAGCCTACAAAAACATCCATTTTCTTGATGACGTTAAAACTGATAACTTTCAATACCAAGAATTTCAGTGGCAGGATGACAGGTCCCTATTGAAAGTAAATGCTAAAACAATTTATTGTTTCTTGACTAAAAAAATTGATATATTTAAACATGGTAATAAAATCTAGGATACTAATCTAAACATAAATGAATGGATAAAAATATTTAAGAATCACAGGACAAAAGAATTAGAACAAAAAAAAGCTTGTTTTAGGTGGTTGTTACTACTACAAAGGCTACCATTTAAGATTGAACACAATGAAAATGATATTTGTAACTTATTCAAGGTACCTAAGTCGATCAAACACATATTTTTTGATTCCATGTATGCTAAAGAAATTTGGAAGTTATTTTGTAGTGATCAAAAAATTTGGGGGGATAATGATGAGCCCAATCCAACAAAAAACCTTCTTGAAATTGATAATAAAATAAATAAGGATCTCCCTCTATTTTGGTTGTGTTTATCCACTAAAATCTTGTGGGTTATTTGGAAAGATTGGAATGATGACAAGTTTAAGGGACACATGAGGGTGCTTACTAATTCTTGCAAGAGACTCATTATGTATAATGTTGTCATGCAGGTGTACATAACCATCAAGATTTCAAAGGATAACTTCTGGAAGTTACTGGAGAAGAGAACTATTGACATTGATATACGAGAGGCAAGGTATGGGTATAGTTTTGGTAGGATGGTCACCCAGGGGTTGAGATCTTCCTAAAAGCACTACAGGACTTTCAGGAAGAACTTAAAGAAGATGCAAAGAATAAAGAGGGAGGGACGCATGGCAATAAATCTATGGAGGGGAGAAATGTAGTGGCTAACCAAGAAGCAGCGTAGACTCTGGTTAGTGTGAAAGCTACAGAAAGGAATAATAGGTGCAATGGCTAGTAAAAAAGGAACTTTTTGAAGAGATGGTCTAATATGTAGTATACTTTTAGCAAAGAACTATCACATCTTGTAGTTTTGTTGTAAGTAACCCAAAGTATATGTTGTAATTTTGTAATCCTGGTGTATGTATTCATGGTGAATCATTGTAAATGCTTGTAACCCGGTGTAAACTAGAAAGGAAGACATTGATATGTTGTTGGTGAGCAGTAACACACTTGATATGTAATCCTCTATATCTAATATAAAAAAATTCCTTGATGTATGGTTTTAAGTATTTTGTATCCCAAGTATTTAATATTTTTTAAGTTGGACATGTATTATTTGACTAGAGTTATTTCTATTATCTATTAATATTAATCCTAATCATTTCCTAGAGACAAGTAACATTATGTTTTTACTATTTTCATTTTTTTGTTTAAAATTTGTTTTACCATTCTAATTCCAATTCCTTAAAGTAAAAATATAGAAAAAAATTAGCTTGTAATGTAAATTTCATATAAATGAAAGAAATATTTAGTTAAGTAGGTAATTTTACATAAGTTGTATTATATTTAGTATTAGAATGTTATTTTTTAGGTGTATTATTATGACAGTGTTTATCTTCTAAATAGAATGATCTATTGTTTTAAAAAATACTCATTTTAATAGAATAGAATGTCGTTAAAAAAAGTTCTAGTAACATGAACAATCCCTAATAAGTTGCATTTATCACTTTTGGATCTAAAGTCTTACTCATTTCCCTACATAGGTATCTACTACATATGGGATTGGAAACTAATATCCTTTGTTTCTTCATTTATGTTTCCTTTTCAATCTTTCCAGATCATATTTTATTACTAGCTATGAAATTAAGTTTATATGGTCTATCTACTAATAATTTTAGATTTTTAATATTTTCAAATTATTTGAGTATAAACTCATCTTCTATTTAGAATGTTCATATAATTGTGTAGCAATACCTTTCCTACACAATTTTTTGTTTCCCTTGGTATGGTAGGTGAAAAAAATTAAGCCACTATAATACCATAAGTATGGAATGTCCCATTAAGAATACTTGTAAATTGTAACAAAACAAAATACAATGAAACTAAAATGACATCAGTACCTATAGAGATAGTGGAATCTAAATGGAATTTTTTGTATAAAATTATTTTCATATAACCCTATGAGAGAAAATCATCCAAACAATTAATCAAAATCTATAATGCAATAAAACAGATAAGAATACCATCAAGATCACACAAGATTTACCATGGGAAAAATCTCAAGAGGGAAAAACCCAACCTCAAAAAGAATCCACAATGTATTTGTTACGTAATTTTCACCCTCAGGCTCAATCAGGTAGAATATCATGTGATAGGGTTTCCATTAGGTCTGAATGCTTCAAACCAGGGAACATATCGGTGTGAGAATGACAGGATGCCCCCAATCCATTTTTGAAATGTTTGTGTTGCCTATCGGCAAGACATTTCTAATATCATAACGATTTGTTTTCACATACAAACAGATTTCGGCATGACATTCACGTAGTTTTGGCGACAATGGAAATATATATCGGCATGAGTTGTTTTCACCGCTGAGAGGTCTTACTGAATGATTCGGGTCTCACCGACTAACTCATGAGGTGCTTCATCAGCGTAAGTAATCCTTGTCGACATGTTTTTTCATCAAGCACTTTGTGTCTTGCCGACCGGCACAAGAAAGGGAACATATCGGTAGAAGTTTAAGGCTTCGGTGAAGGGTCATAGTGAAAGGGTTATGTCTCCCTAACCGTGCACCAAAAGGTCTCACCAATAATTGAAGATTTCGCCCTGAGGTCTTGCCGACACCAGGAAGTCTTGGCGACATGGAAGGTATAGTCGGCGAAGGTCTCACCGACCAGTGGAGCCTCCCAAATGAAAAGTGGCATTGGAAAAGAAGGTGGGCCTCGACGTAAGTTTATGCTGAGGTGAGGATGTTTCCCCAACATGAGAAGGAACCTACTGAAGACAAAGCGAGGGAGAGGTTACACCGACACCAAGGGGAAAGTAAACACATCACCGGGCAGGATGGAGGCTATCGCCACAGGTCTGGCCGACACAAGAGGTCTCCCCAAAACGAAGTGAAGGGCCTTCGACGTAGCGGAGCATTCGACAAGTGGTCTTGGTGACCCGAGGGTGCTATGGAGACAAGTGGAGCTTGAAAAAGTAAAGGGTTCTCGACAAGGGTCTCACCGAAATCCAAAAGACATGAGTTCCAAAAGATTAGTGTGCTCGGCGAGAGGTCTGGCCGATAGGCCAAAGTTTCGCTGATAAAAGATAAAGAAAGCCTCAACACTAGATGTTATTTTCAAAAAAAAACAGGGAGGTCTACAAGAGGTCTTGGCGAGTGGAAGGAGTCTCAGCGACAAAAATAGATATCGAGACAACATTTGATCCTCGCTACAACCTCTTCCCAATTGCGTGATGTCTTAGCGAGGGAAAACTAATGGCCTCCTGCCGAATAATGAAATAGGGCCTCGCTGAGCTAAAGTGCCTTCGACACAACCTCTTGCTGAAGTGGAAATGTCTCACCGACAGCAAATGGAGGCCGACAGATGATATTGGTTTTGGAAAAAGATGGAGGGGTCACCGTGGCGTCTCAACGATGCCCTATGGTCTTGCCGATGCAGAATGGCCGGAGCAGAAATTAAGAGTTTAGTGAATGTCTCACCAACACACCCAAGTCTCCTGGGAATGAAGAGCCAAAAGAATGCGGGAGTTCGGCGTGGGTCTCAGCAGAACAAAAGAGGCTCATTGCCGAGAGATGGGGAGTCTCACCAGGAGTCTTCCTGATTTTCCATGTTCTTGGCCAAGGAAGGAAATAAAGAGCTCGGTAAGACAAAGGTGCTTCGGGGTAACTTCGGAAAACTTTGGCCAATATGGTTTGTAATACCAAGCTCGAGGAGACTTCAGGAGGAGGTTGTATGTTCGATATGATGTCTTACCGATGACCGTTTGTCTTAGCGACAACAAAGACAACATCGATATGAGTTCTGAAGCTCGATAGGACTCTCGCCGATATATCCATGCTATGTAGATAGTTTCCGAATGATGTAATCACATTGGCAAGACACTTTCAGTGTCTTCTCGAGATGTGATTCTATAGAGGAATTTTTGACCGCCCATGAGTCTGCGTGTAGTGTACCCAACCAATCAGAAGGATCTGAGGGTAAGCCGTGGCAGTCTAAAGAGCATCAACGGGATGAAGGGCGACGTGTTTCTGTTATGGACTCAGGGCATTCAAGGCATTCATCCAAAGTGGTTCAGTTAGGACATGATGCCAGGATCGGAGTCAATGCAGTAGCTGAAGAATATCTAAAGAAGACTTCCTCAGGGATGACTCTTCATAGCCAGGACACGCAGGGGTGTTGCATTTATTCTCATCCAAAAGATTTGAGGGTAGATCTTTCTGAGCTCTGATATTTTGTGAGCCCTAAGGGGCCCAGATCTTTTTTGTATATAAGGCATTTTTATGCCTTTTTGTAGGAGTTCTGAGGTATGCTCTTCTGAAGTCTGTGACTCTTTTGGCAATCCTCTCTCAGACTAGCATGTTTTTGTAACTCAATTTGGAACATAATATACAAAATCTACCTTGGTTACCATTGATGGCCCATCTCTTCGCCTTATGATTCTTGTGAAGTATTGTGCATATTTTAAGTGATTCATTGAGCTACTTAGTGAAATTTTCTCTTTCCTTGTAGCTTTTGTTTCATGTCATGCCTTTCTTTGCAGAAGTAGTATCATGTAGGTTTCAAACTGTGTTTACTTAATCTTGCACATGACCTTCTATTTTTGTGAAAATCTACCTTTCCTTCTTGAAGCTCATGGGCATGTCAAACCTATTTGAACGTGTGATCTACATGATCTTGTTGTGCAGTCTCATGGCTGTCACCAGTATTCGAGTGTAGCCCAAGTATCTCATTGTTCCTGTCATTTCGGTGTATCACCTTAGTTTAGTTTTCATTTTATGCATTATCTCTCTCCATTTTCCTTCAAAGAATCAGTAGTTTAGGTGGTACCCAAAGGAATCCGGCCTTCTCCGAAGGTTCATTTCAGCGATAGGTGACCTATAGCCTTGGAATGATCCCATGTTGCACTAGAATGCTCAATTTCTTGTAAACTTTGCACAAGGTGTGATTCTAGGTGACAACAATTTCTGGCACGCCCGATGGGACAGTGGACTGCTTCTCAATTCATGTTTATAGATTTTATTTACTGCAGTTTGGTGTGTACAACATATTTTCTACCTTTGGAGGCAATTTTTTAACATACCTGGCGACTCCAAGCCTGAAGTATCTGGTTTCAGTAGTCTAAGTGTTGGATTCATGATAGTATGTCTTACCATTCACCGTTTCATGAAGATATGGTGCCTGCATCTTTTTATCGGCCATACCCTATTGAAGATACTGCTAGTTTTACTAAAAATAGCTATGTAGCAGTGGGTTACCAACAAGCTCAATTGGCCTACCCACCCACCGTTGCACAAGTTCAACACCAGCATGCTTATGCTCACCAACAACCCCAGGAGGGTTATTTTATCTCCAATCTACAAATTTATCCATCATATGAGCCTCAGAATTTAGATGAAATGAGTTTGGAGAATATGTCATTATATTTCCAAAAGCAGTTTGAAGAAATTGAAAATCAGCAGGAGGTAAACAGGCAGGAGAAGGAGCTTGCTTATCAAGCTTATATTTATCAGTAGGAGGTTGAGACACAAAGAGGATGCCATTTAGTACAAGAATTTGAACAAATTCAATCTAACTCTCCTGAGGAACAACTTTCTCAAATGCCCCAATCAGCTGCTATCTTTTCAAATCCTTTCTTTGAGGAAGCAAAAGAAGAGCAACTTATTGATCAAGATGAGTTAATCCTCTGGGAAAAGCTTAAGAATGTGAATCATTTGCATTTAGCCATAAGGTGTTATCAACTACAGTAGCAAAGGATTGAGGAGCAAGAAGACACTTGTTCCAAAGAATCCTCGACTATTCCAACCAAACAGCAAGTTCAAAAAAGTAAGTCTTCTAATTCTTCAATTAAGCTCCCTAGGTTTGAAATTCCAAATTTTAGGAGTTTTCATCCTGTGCAAGAGCCTGTAGTTGAGAAAACTCAGTCCATTATCCCTCAAGAGCAGTCTTTTCAATTACAAAGTCAACCTAGTGAGAGGATAAAAGAAGTTTTTAAGGTAGATGAGACTCTTTTTGGTATTGATACATTTGAGCTTGAAGTTCAAAATGAAAAATTAGGGTTGTTGCAAGTGACTGATGAACAGGGCCAGTTAGGACAACAGAGTTCTAAACAAGAAATGACAGTTGAACATGGAGTTATGTCATATTCATCTAATGAGCTCCCTAGTTTTGTTGAATAGAGTGGTGAAACCCTGATTAATTTGTTTTCTGAAATTCCTAGTTTTGATGATGAGGTTCGGAAAAGCACATCTAAACAATCATCAGTAATAGCATTTCAACAGCAAGAAGGTGATAACACCAATGACAAGGTGTTCTTCCATCAAAATGAGCATGATCAACAGGGTATAATAGAAGGTTTTTGTTCATGGCTTGATGTTGAGCTATCTGTTCCTGAGCCTGTAAAGTGTGAACAATATATAGATGCAACAGAGCATAAATTTTTCTTCCCTCAGGAGTGTTGTCCTGAGGAAAACAATAGCCCTCTTATCATTAAAGGTACTGGTACTGTGCAGAATGATGAGGACTTGTTCTGGGATGACTTGGAGATTTTCATTTCAATCTTGGATCATAAACAGTCTTTTAGTGAGGCCCATCAGGTAGATATCAGTATATCAAATGAAAAAGAGCTTGTACCTCAAGCCCTCATTGTGCTACATATTGAGGAAGATGATGGTGGTGTGTATATCAATATACAGAAAGTCCAAGACAATCATGACTTGATAGCATGTGACCAATTTGATAGGGTGAATGAAGCATACATTTCATTGACCTCTGAGCCAATTCATTTAAGTGAGATTCTCACTGTGCAAGACAAGGAAGGAGCAGATCTTCATAAGCAAATCAGCATTAAGAGCAAGGAGTTTATCCTTTCCAAAGGATGCCCAATTAAAGATTTGATTAACATAATGCCAGGAAGAGAAAAGTGTGCCCCTATTCTAGAAAAGGCTGATGCAATTATGACATTAGAGGAGCAAAATCTGTCCACTATCCCTTTGTGGACACCAGATTTTACTATCAATTTGAAATGGTAAGTGGATTTTTCTTTGTCTTTCCAAGTGTTCTACAATTAGTATGGGAATTTTCTCTCCTTTATCATACTTTGTCTACAAGTCATCAACTTGCAATCCACCTTTTATTGGTAAGGAGGGGCATTTATTTTACCCAACCTATCACTAGGTTTGTTTGATCAATTTCTTACTGGTTAGTGTAGGGTAGGTTTAGTCGCTATTTCTTTCCCTAAGTGTTGTTCCAACACATGTAAATAGTCTATTTTAGTTTTTCTTGTTTTCAATAAGTTTCCAAGTGATCTAGTGAGTCTCAAGATGAGTTACAGCCGTGTACAGAGCTGCTCTTGATATTTTCTGAGCCTTCTAATGACTCCATGCCCAATGGATAGGCCTAGGCTACTAGTTTTATGTTTAGCATGCAAACATCCAACAAAGGTCGCCAGAAATGTTACCTAATTTTCACCCTCAGGCTCAATCAGGTAGAATATAATGTGACAAGGTTTCCATTAGGTCTGAATGCTTCAAACCAGGGAACATATCGATGTGAGAATGGCAGGATCCCCCCAATCCATTTTTGAAATGTCTGTGTTGCCTATCGGCAAGACATTTCTGATATCATAACGATTTGTTTTCACATACAAATAAATTTTGGCATGACATTCACATAGTTTTGGCGACACTAGAAAGATATATCGGCATGAGATGTTTACACCGCTAAGAGGTCTTACCAAATGATTCGGGTCTCACCGACTAACTCATGAGGTGCTTCATCAGCATAAGTAATCCCTATCGGCATGTTTTTTCATCGAGCACTTTGTGTCTTGCTGACCGGCACAAGAAAGGGAACATATCAGCAAATGTTTAAGGCTTTAGTGAAGGGTCATAGTGAAAGGGTTATGTCTCCTTGACCGTGCACCAAAAGGTCTCACCAACAGTTGAAGATTTCGCCCTAAGGTCTTGCCGACATCGGGAAGTCTTGGCAACATGGAAGGTATAGTCGGCAAAGGTCTCACCGACTAGTGGAGCCTCCCAAATGAAAAGCAGCATTGGCAAAGAAGGCGGGTCTCGACGTAAGGTTATGCCGAGGTGAGGATGTTTCCCCAACATGAGAAGGAACCTACCGAAGACAAAGCGAGGGAGAGGTTACACCGACACCAAGGGGAAAGTACACAAGTCACCGAGCAGGATGGAGGCTATCGCCACAGGTCTGGCCGACACAAGAGGTCTCCCCGAAATGAAGTGAAGGGCCTTCGGCGTAGCGGAGCATTCGACAAGTGGTCTCGGTGACCCATGGGTGCTATGGCGACAAGTGGAGATCAGAAAAAGCAGAGGGTTTTTTCCAAGGGTCTCACCAAAAGCCGAAAGACATGAGTTGGGGAAGATTAGTGTGCTCGGTGAGAGGTCTAGCTGATAGGCCAAAGTTTTTCCGATAGAAGATAAAGAAAGCCTCGGCACTAGATGTCATTTTCGACAAAGGACAGGGAGGTCTACAAGAGGTCTTGGTGAGTGGAAGGTGTCTCAGCAACAAAAATAGATATTGGGACAACATTTGATCCTCGCTACAACCTCTTCCTGACTGCGTGATGTCTTGGCGAGGGAAAACTAATGGCCTCCTACCAACTAATGAAATAGGGCCTCGCCGAGCTAAAGTGCCTTAGGCACAACCTCTTGCCGAAGTGGAAATGTCTCACCGACAGCAAATGGAGGCCGGCGGATGATATTGGTTTCGACAAAAGATTGAGGGGTCGTCATGGCATCTCAGCGATGCCCTATGGTCTTGCTGATGCAGAATGGCCGGAGCGAAAAAGTAGAGTTCGGTGAATGTCTCACTAACACACCCAAGTCTCCCAGGAATGAAGAGCCAAAAGAATGCGGGAGTTCGGTGTGGGTCTCAGCAGAACAAAAGAGGCTCATTGCCGAGAGATAGGGAGTCTCGCTAGGAGTCTTCCTGATTTTCCATGTTCTTGGCCAAGGAAGGAAATAAAGAGCTCGATAAGACAAAGGTGCTTCAGGGTAACTTCGGCAAACTTTGGCCAATATGGTTTGTAATACCAAGCTCAAGGAGACTTCGAGAGGAGGCTATATGTTCGATATGATGTCTTATCGACGAGCGTTTGTCTTGGCGACAACAGAGACAACATCGGTATGAGTTCTGAAGCTCGATAGGACTCTCGCCGATATATCCATGCTACGCAGATAATTGCAAAATGATGTAATTGCATTGGCAAGACACTCTCAATGTCTCACCGAGATGTGATTCTATAGAGGAAGTTTTGACCAACCGAGAGTCTGTGTGTAGTGTACCCAACCAATCAGAAGGATCTGAGGGTAAGCCGTGGTAGTCTAAAGAGCATCAACGAGATGAAGGGCGACGTGTTTCTATTCTGGACTCGAGGCATTCAAGGCATTCATCCGAAGTGGTTCAGTTAGAACACGATGCCAAGATCGGAGTGAATGCAGTAGCTGAAGAATATCTAAAGAAGACTTCCTCGGGGATGACTCTTCACAGCCAGGACATGCAGGGGTGCTGCATTTATTCTCATCCAAAAGATCTGAGGGTAGATCTTTTTGAGCTCTAATATTTTGTGAGCCCTAAGGGGTCGAGATCGTTTTTGTATATAAGGCATTTTTATGCCTTTTTGTAGGAGTTCTGAGGTATGCTCTTCTGAAGTCTATGACTCTTTTGGTAGTCCTCTCTCAGACTAGCACATTTTTGTAACTCAATTTAGAACATAATATACAAAATCTACCTTGGTTACCATTGATGGCCCATCTCTTTGCCTTATGATTCTTGTGAAGTATTGTGCATATTTTAAGTGATTCATTGAGCTACTTAGTGAAATTTTCTCTTTCCTTATAGCTTTTGTTTCATGTCATGCCTTTCTTTGCAGAAGTAGTATCATGTAGGTTTCAAACTATGTTTACTTAATCTTGCACATGATCTTCTATTTTTGTGAAAATCTACCTTTCCTTCTTGAAGCTCATGGGCATGTCAAACCTGTTTGAATGTGTGATCTACAGGATCTTGTTGTGCAGTCTCATGGCTGTCACCAGTATTTGAGTGTAGCCCGAGTATCTCATTGTTCCTGTCATTTCGGTGTATCACCTTAGTTTAGTTTTCATTTTATGCATTATCTCTCTCCCTTTTCCTTCAAAGAATCAGTAGTTTAGGTGGTACCCAAAGGAAGCCGGCCTTCTCCGAAGGTTCATTTCAGCGATAGGCGACCCACAGCCTTGGAATGATCCCATGTTGCTCTAGAATGCTCAGTTTCTTGTAAACTTTGCATAGGGTGCGATTCTAGGTGACAACAGTATTATCTCATGATAAATATTTCAATATATTTACAAATTATCCATGAATATTTTTTAATCATCGAGCTCTCTACATGCACTCTATGTGACCAAGCAAATGAGAATTATATAACTACACATCCCAATACATGCTTCCTCTCTTCACATATACAACCTATTTAAGATATTCTCAAACTAGCCAACCCCAACCAGTAATCATGTGTTTTCTTTTATAGAAATAAACTTGCACAAAACTACCGATTGGTATTACATAAACTATGTGACTAATATCATGAGATTACAAAACTATTCCCCCCTTATTACTTTTTGGTTCTAAGTGTTTCTAATATTAAATAGTTTTATAATGTGTAAAACCCACATTAAATATTTATCCTAATATGTACACATATGGAGTGGCCTCAAGAATATCTCACCCATGTGATACACAAATCCCTAAATAACCTAGGTACACTATAAATAAAATCAATTTACATTATAGCATTATGCAATCAACTTTATCCCACTTGTTGTATACAATGCATAAAGGGTAAAAACCAAACTCAAATATCAAGGGAACATTCCATATAGCAAACATGTACCATAAACAAGTCCAAGTGCTTCATATGCTCCACCAAGATATTTGCAACAATAACCAAGGTGACCACCATCTCCAACATGAATCCTCACATCCTCAAGATCCCATCCAAAAAGATGTCACACTAACTATCAAATAGAAGCATAAATCATGCCTCAAGATGATATCGCAATCACTAAATCCAATAACAAATGACTCAATAGCTATCAATAAATTTAATCACCATAGCTAGAATAGAAATCACTGCTAGCTCGTAACACATCCAACTAGTCATGCCTCAAAATCAAGGTATAGACATCATAACAGGTAAACCTAATACCATCAACACATCCAACCCAATCCACAATCACAAGTTCAATATCCTATAACTCTCATTATATCAATAATGTCAAATTTGAAAATGATCAAGACATCTAAACATCCACCAGTGGCACTCACATAGAAGGTGTAATCACTATCATGTGGTACGAAGAACATCCACAAATATATGTAAAACTTGCAAACAAATATGTTGCAATACAACTCTCACCACTAATCTCCATTCTCTCCCAAGTTTTTCACACTCAAAAAATGAGATAAATCAAAGAGTATCCAATATTGAATAACAACACACAAATACAAACACAGTGGTCATAGTAGCACAATGTAAATCCCAAATCCAATGTCATGTGAACACAAACATCTAGGAAGGAACACAATACCAAAGAGAGAACCTACACACCAAAACATGTAACATGTCCATCTACAATAACTCTAAGTTATGATAAGTATGATCTCCTTCATAAAACTCGAAAGAGAAAAAACATTATCCACATATAACCATAACGAAGATGTAAGACTTTCAAACAAAAGGAAGATCAAAACAAATAATTTATTCCCAAAACCAAGGGAGTATAGCCCAAAACCATCCTCTACACTCCTCAAATAAGTCATCAACTCACTCCCAAATGAAGACAAAAGGAAAAAAACCCATGACAAACAATCCTCAAATAAGTTTTCCATAATCAATATCCATAGCTCAAGACTCATTCTCATGAGAAAACATAGCATGAAACAAAATGCATATAAGAAAAGGTGGGCAATACCTTTTGTTGGGTGAAAATTATGTAATCCCTTTTAATAGATTACAAAACCTTGATTTCAGCCACAGTTGTGTGAGATACAATCTCTCCTCTCAAAAAGGGGAGGTGCCCTTCTTACTGCTTCTTGAAACTAAGTAAAACTAATTAAGTATTCACAATAATGTACACTAAAATTAATATATGGGGGTGTGTCACATTCATAATTGTCTCTTTTTGCAAAGAATATGTTTTACAATGCTTCACGATTTTAAGTTTCTGATTCGATACAACTTCAAACTAAAAAAAAAGCAATAATTCCAATATTCCTATCTTGTCAAAGCAAAGCCTAAGAATACCAACATGATAACAATAAATGATAAAACAAGAAAAGATCACAAAGGCACAAAGTCGTTTTGTAGATTCCAACAATGAATTCCTGAAGATATGTAACCAGCGTTGTATTAGAAGTACAAAGTCTTCTAGATAGTTCATGATAGATCTATGAACAACATGAATAAATACAAGCACAAAGTCTTGTAGATAATTCACCAATAGTATTCAATCAATATCACAAATTCAAATAAAGAGTGTAACTCAAATTTTACACAGATTTACTCAAAGCCCTTCAAATCTCAGTTACTAATCACTACCAATCAGATCAAATCCAAAATATAATTGATTCCAACACAAATTTTGGTATGCAACTTCACTTCTTTATTGATCAAAATAGATTCACAAAGATGAACACAAATTTTCATGTATTTGTATCTCAAATGGGCAACGCTTTGTTGCAAAAGATAAAAGGTAACAATTACAATAGTATCCTCTCTTATTTATAGATGGGAGAGGATAGAAAATCTAGGAAAATTAGAAGAGAAAATCTAGGAAAATCCCACCTAACAAGTTGACTTATTCAAAAATGTTTTCCATAAATGTAGCAAAACATATTTGTTTTATATGTAATTACATTTTGCAAAATGGCATGTAAGATGTCGAAACTTATTTACATAAAGCATGAAAAATGCTAAAACTGGGAAATCTAATCTAATGAAAATTTTGGCCTTCTTCAAAATCTTTCTCCATGAAAACTTCATGATGACATGCACTTCATCACTCTCTGGCATTGGAGTGTACTTTGGAGATGACGAGGATTCTTGAGATTAACTCTTCCGATGAGATTGAAGACTTTTCAATGCCTTCAAATCTAAAATAAGCTAGAAATCCATCATTTTGTTCATTGAAGCTATTGAGAAAGCTTCATCTTCAAATTCTTCTTGGTGCTAAAAATCAATACTTTAGCATATTAAAGGACTTAGGTAGTTTCATGTAAAAGCGATGAAAAATGGAGCTTTTGCATGAAATATGTAAGAGCAGTGAAAAACAGAGCTTATGCATGTGACATATGTAAGAGTAGTGAAAAATAGAGCTTTTGCATGTGACTTGTGGTTTGAGATGTAGAAGCGCTAAAAAACCCCGCTCCTATATGTGCCAGAAAATGACTTAAGGCATGAAATATGTAAGAGCGATGAAAAACAGAGCTCCTACATGTGACTTGTGTTTTGAGATTTAGAAGCACTAAAAAACCATACTCCTACATGTGCCATAAAATGACTAAGGCATGAAATATGTAAGAGTGGTGAAAAAAAGAGCTCGTACATGTGATTTGTGGTTTGAGATGTTGAAGTGCTAAAAAACCCCGCTCCTACATGTGCCAAAAAATGACTAAGGCATGAAATATGTAAGAGCAATGAAAAAAAGGGCTCCTACATGTGACTTGAGATTTGAGATTGAGAAGCACTAAAAAACCCCGCTCCTACATGTGCCATAAAATGACTAAGGCATGAAATATGCAAGAGCAGTGAAAAATAGAGCTTTTACATTTGACTTGAGATTTGAGATGTAGAAGTGCTATAAAACCCCACTCCTACACGTGCTATAAAATGACTAAGGCATGAAATATGTAAGAGCACTAAAAATCAGTGCTCCTACATGCAATATGTAAAAGTGTTAAAAATTAGCGCTCCTACATGTGCAAAAAAAATTATAACTCCCAAAATTGAATTTTCACAACTTGGTTTAAAATGCGAATTTCAATGAACTAACAAAGGTTAATGCTCAGAATGACTTTTTGAGGATGGGGGACCATGCACGAGGACCAATGTAATTTTCCTCATTTTGCGTGCTTAGAGTATGTGGGCTACAAAACAGACAAGTTTTGTAGGGGTTATCCCTCGAATTGAGCGCGTTGAATTCAAGGATAACACCTTTCAAATGATTTATCATTGAGAGGACCAATATTGAGGAATGAGAATGCTCCTCCAAGATAACCAAGCCATCATAACTCACTCCAAGAACAATCTGCTCAATAGTCCATGTTGAACTCATATCTAACCTAGGTGTAAACTCATCGATTTTCTTGCTAAGACCTCATCAAAGAGTAATTATCTCAACACATGATCTCCAAGAACATGAAATCTCCTAGCATCACCCAAATTTGAATTAGGTATAGAACTAATCATCTCATGCCAACTAAACTCCAATGCAACACCACAATAACCAGAAGCTTACAATAAAAATGATCACCTCATGCTCATCAATCAAATATCCAAAATCCTCACCAAAGATCCAATCTTGAGAACCAATAACTCTCCATGATGTCACAATTTGTGTCTCCTCAAAAGATAATATATCCCAAATGAACATATTTGATCCTAAGAACACATGTATCATATCAATACTCTAATTTGCATTCAAGAGCACATCTTGGCACAATCACATCCATCATGTAAGCAAGGATCATTTGTCAAACTAAAAAATAATAAACCAACACTCCTCCCAACTACCACAGTACCAAGATGTCAACTCTCCAAATCATGTGAAGTTAACCTTCTCTTGTCAATAGAATTCAAGATGTCAATGAAATATCACTACATACAATAAATAAGATCCAAGACCTCCTCCATGACACCAAAAACCATTATAAGAGATCATCCATCACCAAATATTGAATCCACATCACTACCAAAAGATCCCAATGAATTGTGATATCAAGCTACATATGGCATCATGATAAATATCTCTTAAATGAAGACTATTCATGGCCCTAATGCAATCAAAGAGCTCAAAATAAAGAGCTTCTAAAGGGTAAAGTAAAACCATGATCTCTATACAAAGAAGATACAACACCATTAAAATATCACTATCAAAAGCTCTCATTGAATTGTGTAAGCATGACGTCATGATAACCATCACCTAAATGAAGATTATACATGGCCCCAATGAATCAAAAAAATCAATTACAAGACCAAGGACTCCCAAAGGGCAAAGTAAAACAATGATCTCTAAACCAAGAAGATATACAACCATCTATAATAAAGTATCAATCCAGTGCTACTAACAATACATCTACATAAATAACCATGGTGTGCCAATGTCCCCTAGAGTACAAGTACCTCCATGAATCATTAAACACCACCAAATGTACCTACATCAAACTCCAATTAAGTCTCACATAACTGCACCATATAGTCAACATGTCTAGATCCACAACACAAAAATTTCCAATCACATTGTCTCTCTACCTCATAATAACAATCAACCCAATGAAATAAGTGAAGCAACCAAACTGCCAAATAGAATCAACATCCACACCAAAATATTTATGGGTACAAACAACCCACTATGTAACATATAAATTTATTAATATATTGGTAATCATCTCAAAAGAAATAATTAGAGATCTATTCATGTAAGTTTTCAATGATTCAAAGATTAAATCACTGCTAGATATAATTTTCCACAAGCTCACAAGTTCCACAATATAAAAGAAACCAATAAATAACTCAAATAGAAATGCAATTCAAGATATCATATAATAGCATCTCTAGGCATGATCCACTGCATAGTGCTCAAAACAACATTTCCATCATTTATAAGAAGAAATTGGACACTGTATACAAAAGATATGACTTCTCCAAGCCCAAAAAGAAAACCCAACTTTCATTTGGCATTTTTTGTTAGACACAATAAAATATAATACCATTGATAACATAAAAGGTTTAGTCACATCTCAATCTATCTTCGGCAATACCATTGTATAAACCATGTGACTAATACCATAAGCTTAAAAAAGGATTCCCCCCCTCATTTACTTTTTGTTACTTAATCTTTCCAACATTAAATATTTATCTCAAAATTACATAAAATGACCCCAAGAATGTCTAACCCATGTGATGCACACATTTTTGGATCCCTTAGGTCAACTACAAAAAAAATATTTTTTACATTATAACATTATGCAAGGTGAACAACACATATTTTCTCAACAAAATCAATGTAGTTCATAAAACTTCATAAATTTAGTTTCGATGAAGACCACCTAAAATAAACATCAAGGGACCAATATTCAACCTACTTTTCATAGTCTAATCTATACTAAAAATCCATACACTAATCTTCATAGCAGATGATGACTTTTGTTATTTCATTTTGATAGAATCAAGTGGAAGAGTGTGAAACCTAAGAGACAAGGAAATGGATTAGAGTTTAGAAGAGGGTGGACACAAAGATGATAAAGGAAACACAAATACAAGCTAAAAATGAAATGGTACATACCAACATGAAACTAAAAATTGAGCCAATTCATTTAATGCCATTTTTCATGTTAAGAGCTAAATTAATACATCTATAAGAATTGCACTTACAAAGATCAAATCTCCTAAACAAAAAGTAGTGATATTGAGATATCTCCATAGGCTTTCAAATCCAAACAACAATAAGGTGAGTGGAAATCAATATTCTAGCAACCTTGTGCTTCAATGGTTGCCTCCTTGAACACTAAGAACAAATTGGTAGACACCTTGCATTGCACCCCCTATCCAAGGGTCACTATCTAGCAAATGAAAAGTAATGTACATATTGAAGTAATAACAGCAATACCAAACTACATTTGAAGACAAAATTGCTTGATTTTTATCATTGCTAGATAGTCTTTATTGTCTAGCATCAACTAGAACCAATACACAATTGTTTATTAACTCAACATTATTAAAGACAAAGCTTGGTCCATTTCATAAACATAATCTCAATATTGGTGTTGTCTCCATCTCAATCAATTCTATAACTTGAAAATCTTGGAGATGGAGACAATACTAGAGTGTGGTCCATCTTCAGCAAGGAATCAATACTAGAACTCAATTCATCTAGAACAAGGATGTACAAACCAAGGTTGGGCCTCATTTCAAAGACCGGGAGACAAAAACTAGGCATTATCTTAGGTAATAAGCATAACAAAATTGAGCCCATCTACTTAAGACCCATCTCAATAAAATGAAATCATAGCAATAAGTAAATTGTTGAATACTACTACATTTATAACAATACAACACATTTACAACATTTCATACAATTAAACAAGGAATAATGGTCAAACTTGGTCAAATAATCAACCAAATTGCACATTATGATCATACTAAGAATAGGTCAACTTAGTCATGTAATCAACAAACTTGGAATTTTTTATCAAACAACTAAATTGCAACAAATGCAATGGTTTTCTTGGTCAACAATAGTCATCCTGGTCAATACAAGTCTAAATGAGGTCAGTTAGAGTCAATGTCTAGGTGAAAGTTAGATCAGCCAACAAAGGACATCCAATGACGGTACAATGCCTGTTAACAACAACAGTGAATGGTATGTCAATTATCGGTCCTCTTTTTCTACCTTGAAATTGATACTATGTCAAACAAGGGAATGGACCTGATAAGCGTATTGAAGGTTGATTTACTTTCACCAAGGGCGCGCAGTTAAGAAGGGTGATCTGCCTTCTAGCTTCACAAGCAAGCCGATTGAAGGTGGAATTGAAGGGTTGATCTGTGCACATAAAGGCCGCGAGACCTTGGCATGCATTTTGTTCTTGGCACTAAATTGTAATCACTCTTATACGCCCGGTGATGGCACTCGTGTTTCATCTTCAATAGCCAGTTTGGCCTTCAGGGTCGTTTGTAGTAAGGTGCATAATGGACGTTTGTTCTTTCCGTAATACAAAGATTGCATGGATTTTCATTAATCCATGACAACGATCTGTTGGTGGCTTGAGTCGGCACCTTGCAATTTTTTGGCCGCAATTTGCAGAATAATATTATGAACAATTTTCTCTGATAGTGTTCTTTACGTGGAGATTTTCTTTTGCAGTGCTTATGAGATTGGGGCTCCATGACAAGATTTCATTCATGGAGGCGTGATCACTTGTTCGGGGTTCATATCTACTTGGCTTCATTGG
Organism: Sequoia sempervirens; assembly: GCA_007258455.2. Taxonomy (NCBI): domain Eukaryota; kingdom Viridiplantae; phylum Streptophyta; class Pinopsida; order Cupressales; family Cupressaceae; genus Sequoia; species Sequoia sempervirens. Next base: position 126,233 of record VDFB02264888.1, read on the forward strand.
CAGATCTCCTTAATTGGCCCAAGTCAAATTTTGTTTCTAAAGTCTATATATTAGATTTAATGTCTAATAATAGTTAGTCGTTTAAATTAAAGGTTTTTTTTATTTAGTATTTAGTTTAATTTTTTAATTTTCCAAGATGTCTTATTAATGTTTATAGAGATATTGTCATGTCAAATTTGTAAAAGTGTATTTGGAGTGTATGATCGGTGGTACTGACACTCTTATAGTTTGTAGAAGAGATCTCATCAAGAGGGAAGATATATTCTTTCTTCATAATTGAAAAAATGAACCTCAAAAGAGAAATTTGCTAAGTAAGTAGCAATTTATTGGAGGATGAAGGCATCGGAGGTTGGAGGTCAATCAATGACCTCTCATCAGTCACCAACGACGAAGCCGCATAGAGCTATGGTGGCATTTTTTGTTTTTGTGTTCAGTGTGATGTGTATCTAGTGTTTTGTGTGGTGGATGCTAGAAGAGCAATTGTATAGGATAGTAGATAACTATAGAGATCCTCTGACTGCGGAGATCCTTTGAGTGTCATACTTTGTTGGAAGATGGTTGACTAGTGAATACATTCACTGGCAATAATGGCCATGTGCAACAAGATCCTAATAGTAATATGCAGTATGGTATGATTTTCTTTTCAGTATTCTTGTTTGTGTGAATAAATGGAATTTCACATTGTGAGGGGGAATAATAACCAATGTTCCATTCCCATTTCACGCCAAAATGGCTAAAGTCAAGGGCAACTTTCAGCGGCAATGGTGGTTGTCTATGTTGTTTGAGATCGAGTGGCAATGATCAGTACTAGTGACTATGGCTAAGAACATTATGATCTTATGGAATGTGATGTGAAATGTTTTCTAGTATGGGTCTTTTAGTTTTGTGTGGATTTCTTCCCTGATGTAAAAGCATACTGGTGAACAAAAGCACCAATGTAATGTAGTTCATGGATCTTGAAAGGGTTTGTGGGAGGATCCAGAAAATCACATGAGATGGACAGTTGATGAGTTCCTATCATGCCAAGGTTTGTGGTAAGCCTTTGTTTTGAATCAAGGTCGTGAGTCACATAGTTGGACATGCTACAAGGGTGAGCATACTACAGAGGAGTGTGTGAATGTTTTTCTACCGTGTAAACATTAAGAGGGGGAGTGTTAGGAAAATTAATGTTTACATTATATTTGAGGTGTTCGTAATTATGTAAATGTAGAAAGGTAATTACTATTGTAATAGTGATGTTGTTAATAAACAACTCACTAATATAGGTTTGGATGGTTAGCCGTATATACTGTTGAAATAACAATATATTACAATACTTAGTGGTTAATGTGTTATACTCATGAACGGTATTATGGGATATTTGTTATAACACCTCCCTATTAAATAGGAGGTTGTTTGGCTATGTAAGTAGCTATATATTAGCCATGTATTGAGTGTGGATTATTGAAGCATATTATTTGGTGTGTAATATCATCAGGGTTTTTGTATGTTTTGCCCAAATTCTTATAAAGCTTTCTTCTATTAGTTTAAATTTGGGATACACAAGGCAACAATATAATTATTATTTATAGATATTCCAACATATGGTCAAAATATTGATGGAAACCATTAAGCTATAATAATTGAGGTGATCATCAACATGTTTATTCCTAAAAAGTTGGAAGCATCATAGTCTTGCCTTATGCTTACATGGTGACCATAGAAACGACATAATCAACTATGTACTTATTTGTGAGGTTCATTTGATTTTAAAGCTAAAAGTGCTTCCAATTCAGTCTGACTACATATCTTCTATGAAGAGCTCACAAGATTTGAGTAGATGCTTCAACTCCTTTGATTTAAATCCCCTTTCAATTATTTAGTATAATTGAAGGTTAATTTTATTGGCATGATGAAAATATTCCAAATTGTTTTAGTCACACTTCAAGCTTTGGCTTGCAAATTACTTTTATGCTAATATGTGTTTTGACATGAATGGATGATTTTACTTCAGTTGATGTTTAGATGAAATGCAATATAAATGTTTCATTAAAAGATCATAGAATTGTAATGACTATTAATTTTGATTAATGATTATGATATTGTGCTTATTAACGGACTAACCATTGTGATGGCCTTCTAAGTTGAATGTAGGGGCAGATTTTACCCTTCCAGATGGTGAGGGAGAGTATCACTGAAGAGAAGAGTATAGATATTGGTAAACAAACGAGTAAATTCCATTTGAGTCGATCACACACCCACGTAGGTTTTGCATCAAAGCTTGAGTACTTTTGTCAAGTTCAACCCTATATTGTCAATTAATACTTGTGTGGTCTAGTCTTATGGATTGGTTGTAATCATATTTGGTCTTTGGCCTAGTCTTTCGTAATAAAGAGGTGACATTATTGTTTCATCATCGTCTTTAAGATTTACCTATTATATATACATATAATGTCAATGGTCTGCATTATGAGAAGTCGTGGTTGGTAAAAGCAATTAAGCTCAACATATGGCAAGTTAATGTTAAATGGAATAAAAGATAACTAAATTAACTCCTTTATTCTTCACATGGAGACTTTGTGCCTACTAAATTGGCAATGTACTTGACATGAAGAGAGTTTTTAATGCTTCCTTTATGGTACAATGGAGGAGATAGTGGAGTTGTGTGATTAAAAAGAGGGAGTCACATGTTTTAAAGAGGTCTTTTGTTGTGATATGAGGACAGCAATTGCTTGGTTATGAAAGAGAGTTTGTATTTGTAAAAAGAAGATAGAGAGCAATCACTTGTTTTGGGAGAAGAGAGTTTTTACTTGACATAGCAAAATATATGAATGCAAGAGGACAGTTCTTCATGATGGTTGTGAATAGAGTGCATATTATACTTAGTTGAGTTTATACTTGGGAGATATATGTGGAAGAGTAGAGAACAATTCATGTTGTGAGAAAGGCGTGGAGTGTCTAGAAAGGTCGGCAGGAGCTTTGAAGCTATGCTTAGAGGTTTCGAAAGAGCAAAAGAACAAAAATATTACAAGCATGATTTCAAATTATGTTTTATCTTTTTATTTTTAAATGAACTTTCATATTTTTTAAAGATATAGAGTTTATATATTGAAGCATATGTACGTGCATGGTGAAAGAATAGTATGAATATACAAACCCATGAATGAAATCTTTTAAACTCTTTATTTTATTTTGTATAAGACAATATAGAGTATGATTAAAAACAAGAGTTTTTATTACCCTGCAAATATAAGTTGAATAGAAATACTCTAGTTTACTCATGAAAATAATAAGCAATATAAGAGCATGTAAAGATTATTTTAAATACATTTATAAATTTGTATGATAAGCTTGAAACTTAAACTGGTTATTTTGACTGCAAGTAACCAAATTATTATTCAAAGCTATTAATATGGCTTAGAATCCATAAATATGTACTTGTAAAAAGAAATAGATAATATGTTGTACATTTAGTAGCATTATAAAATATGTTCTTGAATGAAGATGGAGAAAATATAGAAAAACTATAAATATTTTGATGAAGTTATTTTGATATTAGTGAATAAAACTCTCATTTACCTTTGTTACGAGTTGTCAAGACCTTGAGTGATAGATATAGAATCACGAGTCAATAGTAATAAAATGTCATTATCTGAATGTACTATAACTTATAAAAAAGTTTTAAAAGTCTTATGTTTTGAAATATAGGAAACTATTACACTCCTGAATTAATTGCAAGGACATGTGGACACATGGCAATAGCCAAGGTCTGAGAATCATGAGTATGCAATACAGATGTTATTTGTCAATAGTACATTTCAATGACCTTAGTCATTTACCAAGTATAGAATGATATCTATGTTTGATCTTAAATCCTTGTGAAAAATGTAGTCAACCATGTGTTAAAACATAAGTGAAATGTAGTTTCCAAGTCGAGTTAGAGGTGTGTGAACTCACGACTGCAATTCCTATGGAAATGTCTTAAATTTTAAAACTTTAGCCAAAGTAATACAAAAAACTATGCTTGCATTTACTCGGTTCACAGTGTTCAAGATTTCATAATCTAGTCAGATTGGTCATAGTTAGAGGATTGTCTAAAGTTGTATGGTCAATTGGATTATGTTGGACACAACATTAGGACTTAGATGGCATGAACTTGTTGGTTTCCTTTATCTATACTCTCCATGAAGGGTAGTGCCACTTCTAGATGGAAGGTGTGCAAAAGACCATCGGCATATTGTTGGAAGTAAAGCACTCAAATGATGCTCTCTCTCTTGCAGATGACTTTGCTGAGACTTGTGAGTAAAATGTGGGATTCCGGATATGGAAGAGTTTATAACACTTCTAGTGTATTGTAAACATGTTTGCTTTAAATGCAATTCATATATGTAATGTGAAAGAAAAGATTTTAATATTTTCCTTGTTGAGATTGTTTCCTTTCAAATTCAAATGATTATAGTTTCCACTTTATTATTGTTCATGAAAAAAGAATGAAATATGAAAGTCGAAAAATTTTACTATCAATTTTTAACATGTGGTTATTTACTTTCTTGCTAATTCTTTAAGTAATTTCCAGTTATGGAAGTTGAGTTCTTTACAGTTTGCATGGCAAAAGAAGTCAAATTTTTTTTTGGTTATACTCTAAACTTAGGAAAGACTTAAGGATTTTTTTCTTAACTAGGAGTTATAGGATCTTAATGTCCAAAAACATTGTGTAGAGGTTTTAATACCTTCAATATTTGTGCCATGTCCAATGTCTCCTTGTCCCATTTGGAACAGCTTGTAATTACTTTGTATGTCCTGCAATGAATTTTGGTAGTATGTTTTCCTATGCTTTTAGCTGATGATTATATTGTCTCTTCAACTTTTTGGATGTAAGATAAACAAGTTTTGTTGAGCTGGTTATACCATTTTCTATTTGTAGAAAGATTGAAAAATCTACTTGCTGGTCCCTAGGCCTTGTCTGTTCCACAACAGCATGGATAAATAGTAACCTGTCCACTACATTCTGTTTAACTTGAATAAAAACAAGATTTACATGGACAGAAAAACTTTAATTTCAATGATCTGATTCTCTGAGTATCTAGTGTTTCATGCATTATTCAACATAAGAATGCATATACCAGGAAAGAAACATAATGATGAACTTTAGCATATTCTTAATGCATCAACATGCAAAATTATCAATTAAATACTTGCTTAAGTTTGAAATAGACAAATACCAAGAATTGTTTGGACAAAGCTTCTTTCCTATATATAAAATCTCCAAGGGAACGAGGAAGTACTTGCCATTTTAACTTTTATAACACTAAATTTACAAATGATCCCTACTACTTTAGGCTTGTGGGCATGCTGATATCGGTCTATTATACATTTAACATCATAACTAATGTAGATGAAATGTCTTAAGTTCGCATGCCTTACAATGGTATCTTTCACCATGTACCTTCAATTGTGTACATCAATGACAAATGTTGGGAATTTAATAGCTGCTTCTGAACTCAAGAAGCCAGTATCTGAAAAGTAGTTTTACACATGGCTCCCTTCCCAACTGAGAGATATATCAAAACTTACAAAGTTGAACCCTATCCAGTGCAAAATAACTTTCACCCTTGGAGGATTGGTTTAAAATGTAAAAGGCTCAAACCTTTGTAAAACTCTATCGAAGGCCCTTGCATTGGAGTAATGTAAAGTGCAAAGAGAAGAGAAGTAACCATAAATTGGGGCTTAATTTATTAATGACAAAAAGAATGGTGCCCAATATCACATGGTAATTACCTGAACCCACTCTCACCATCATTATCAATGTCATAGAACTCTATGTTCTTGTACTTCTGTGATATTATTTCCGCCTGAACCTTCCTAGCTGTATCTGTAGCACAGCCAACAAGAATGAGAACTGATGTGCCAGCAAACCCTCGAAATGCAGTCAAATGTGTCAGTTGCTCAACAACGGCTGGACCTGCTGCCATTACTGCAAGAAAAGCAGATCCTAGGACAGATATGCGGGAAAGTACCTGTATAAAAAATTAAAATTGGAATAACTGTTCCTTATAGATGATCATGAAAATTTTAAAAATATATTTCACCCAGGAATTTGTTGTTGTTCAAGTTACAATTATATATATAACTAGAAATATTGCTCTTCCTAATATGAAACTACGCAGTTACTGTTATCTTAAACAACTATATTGATCAACTGACTCACAATTATTATCCAAACAATAAGATAAACATGGCCTAGTATATCCAATCATAAGCACATCTAATAAATCTTGTAGATCTATCTTAAATCTTAACACTCTGTAGCACAAAATGCATTATGCCTAGCAAACTACTATAATAACCACTTACAAGATTCAGCTAGCAGTATAAATATTCCTGCTGGAGCATGTTCCAGCAGCATTTGATATTGAGATGGAAGCAGTGGAACTTTCTTTACAACCCACTATATACGAAGGTCTTGCATATGGAATAACAAATTGCATTATAATTTAAGTTAGGAAAACGGATGACCTTATGTGGCTTTTGTATATAGTGACTTGTAAGTTGTAACCTTTCCCTCCAACCCAAAACACCACTTATTTGGTCTTGCTGATTACTAGTTTAAGTTTCAATCAATTACTTATAGTTACAGGACTGAATTTTAGCACTCCTAATGAGCTTTTGTACATTATTTAATAGAATTACTTCCATTCTAATATTTTTCCTAGAGTTCCTTTTTGTCAAAATTTCTGATGTTACTTACATTTTTTATGAACATTGCTGTCATTTTCCCTGGACGAATTGAAGCAATAGAAGCGCCAGAACGCTTCAACTGTTCGCTAACATCATCAGGATCTAGCTGAAGGAAAGTGTAATAGTAATTAAAGAATGCGATAAGCAGCACATTTGTTGGGAGATACAAAGGACCTGCAAGAAAACAAACAAAATAAGAGACATAAATATAAAGAAGCAAATATATACTCAGCAGGTCGTCTTCATGTTCTTAATGCCCTTCCAGTTTGGCCTAGATCTTAGTGAAACAAAAATGCTTTAGATTCATCCTCCAATTCAATTTCACCATAGAGTACAATCTGGACTTTCACTATGTCTAAAAACAATGCACATTTGTAGCATCATATCTTTATTGGTGTTGTTTGTGGTTAATCACTCAGTCCCTAAAACAATCCAAGACACTTCTATTGCAATACCATTTTAAAGTGTAAACATCAGAGTACAACATTACAGTACTTATAAATTCATTATATCCTGTATCAAGAGGGTCTAGATAGGACAAATATTGCTAGTTTCTATACACACTAAAACAAAAATGCACATTAACATACAATTATCAACATTTGCAATTTTGCTGATCCTCGAAACACATTTAGTAACTAGTAAAATAAGTTAAGCAGAATAAGTTATGCACCCTACGTATTTTATGGATCTTTGAAAGCAAGAAAAAAGATATCTGCTAAACAATTGAGTTCAACTTCCAGGAAAATATGATAAAAACATAATTTTCAGATAATAATTGAGCATGTTTTATGGAAATTTCTGTAATCCGTATTACAACCAGCTGCATACAAATGTAAAGAACATGCATTCAACACTTCCTTGGAAAGCATTCAAGGCTACAACCCAAGGTATTACATGTAGACTAAATGTTTTTAAAGCATTAACGGCCCTATCCCAAATCCTGTTATATTTGCACTGGAGGACATTTTGATGGATTGTGTAATGACCCAGTTTTAGGATTTTTCATTTTTCAAATACTCTGCCTTTTTTGTAAATTTTCTGATTTGTGAGCAAATAAATGACCAAAAACAGCAAACTACTTCATCAAAAGAAACTGAATCAAACCCCAATAAAACTATAAATTAATAAGCAACTCCAAAATAAAATATAAGCACTAGATCTGAGCAGAAATGAGCAATAGGGCATCAATATTAACTTCTGTCATAATTCTGATTACATTGGTTTGACTAGAAATAAGCAACATGCAGATCTGAGTCATGAAATATTATGGAAGCTCCCAAAATTGATTATCACCAAGTATTAATGCTGGAACCTAATTAATCAGATTACTGAAAAAAAAGGAAACATCAAATCATTAAGTGTAAATGAACCTGGAGACCCTCAAGGGTTCTACGGCCAACTGATAAGAAAATGATCAGATCTGAAATCACTTAGAAATTCATCACACAACTGATAAAACAAGGCTGGAAAAATGGTACGACCAGAATACAAGGTGGTATGGCCACATAGGACGAGGTAGTATGACCTGAATATGAGCTGGAACAGCTTGTAAACAATTGAAACCCCTTTACATAATCTGAACTAAATTTCCCAAGGCAATCACTCTCTAATGATGCTGAAAAAAAACCTCACAAGATGACAAAGATTACTCAAAAACGGAATAGCTAGGTTATGACAAGCTGTACAGCTAGAGAATGGACTCAAACAGCAGCAAAAACAGTAGTGAACCAACCTCAAACACTGATAAATAAAATCAGATCTGCCTCCAAAGGATGAAACTTTCAACAAATCACTATACCAACACTATAGCAATTCAGATCCGACACTTTTTGATACACAATAACTCTTCAAAATCATGAAAACCAATGTAGAAACCCAAATTGATCCAAATCTGAAATCCAAATAATGATATTTGCTCACAAATCCAAATTGATCCAAATCTATTATCCGCTTCAAATCAGCTCACATGCAATTGCTCGATGGAATTTCCCACGTTGGAATCAAGGGTTCATACATAGTTGAAACTTGAAGAGTTGCAAAAAAATCGCGAGTTTTTTTGCTTCCCGAGTTTTTCAGCCATTTACTCGCCATCAGAACTCACCAAACAAATGGAAAAAAATCAGCAAGTTCGACAAAAAAGCTCGCCTGCTCAGAAGAAAGTCTCCCACGGCCACTAAAATGATGTGTTCCATGAAGGCTTGTGTGGCTTTGATGGTCTTAATTTGGGTTTTATTATTAATGCAAAATGATGTACACCATGAAGGTTTGTGTTGTTTTGGAGGTCTTAATTTGGACCCTAAACCCCCACAACGGGCACTGCCCCTCAACCACATTGGGGGCATTGCCCTCAAACTCCCATTGAATTCATTTGATTTTACTCTCCAAGTCCAAG
>VDFB02264889.1:0-207118 GCA_007258455.2 Sequoia sempervirens
CACATTAGTGCGTGCTTTTTTAAGAGAAATATTTCCCCTGCAATTTAGAACATCAATAAAGTGATCAAAAATGTTAGTAGGCGAGGGAATATAATCAATAAAGTGATCAAAAATGTTAGTAGGCGAGGGAATATAATTAAGAGGGACCTTCACATGAAGAAGAGCCAAAGAAGGAACTTTACTATCAACCATGCAAAGTAATTCCCATGCTAGAGCATAGACATTCTAAAATAAGTTTTTTCCCATGACCACATAAATTTTATTTGTGCAAGGTTGATTGATTTCTTTATTTTTTAAAGTTGTAACATAAATCAGTATTTACTTTGTAGAAATTAGAGATGCCCACAATTTCGGTGAAGCTCAATTTGTAATCTTTAAATTTCTTATAAAATTTTGAGGTAATAAAATAGAGGGAAATTCCCATGGCATTCCAAAGAGTTGTATCATGCCAATGATCCCTAATACTAAAATACAACTAATAATTTTATTGGAAAAGTGAAGAATTGTGCATTACATCAAAAAAAATGTGGCATGCATTCATGAATTTAGAGCATAAGCATGTGTTTAATATGGCGATTTTGAATTGTTCTAATGTAATATAGTTTTCTTCAGAATTTATCATATATTTTTTATTGATCAATATTTATTTAAGCACTTAGTTGTGGCCTGGGGGAGCTTAGAGAGCTACAATTTTTTTAGTAAGATCAATACACTAGGACTAACCCTCCAAATGAAGTTTATATCTTTCATAGTGTTTGGATTACCCCAAATACCAATTTTGCATGAAATCCCTTAGTTTTTCTTTCAATTGTAGAGGTACAACAAGTTATAGTCTTCAATACCTTTAGCAATTGTATATTTCATCCTTTTCCACAAGCATTGCAAGTTCATAAGATTTACCTACAACAAAGTAATCATTTTTTGCATACTATGCTATTTTATTGCTCCAATACAATTTATTGTAAATACGTTTGATATAAGGAATGAAATGTTTTTTAATTTTTTAGATGAAAAAACTTGGTACAATAGATTGTAAGTACAGGTTTAATATAAGGAATGAAATGTTTTTCAATTTTTTAGATGGAAAGATCTCAGTTATATATATCTCCAATCTTAACTTTTCATTGCTCTAATATGATAGATTGTATATACCTTTGATATGAGGAATGAATTTTTTTTCAAATTTTTATATGGAAAAAACTTGGTTATATATATTGATTTACATTTACAATATTAACATCCTGTTCATCTTGATAGATCATAGGGAGTGGGATCTAAAAAATCTTCTCCACAGATTTTTCCAAATGCTATTTTCTTATATCTCAAGTATTGATAAACAACTATGTTCTTAGTTTTGATTCGCTTTAAGTTAAACCTTCAATATGTTTTAGGTGTTTCTACTTCTCATGCCTCATTAGGTGAAGAAAGTATCAAGATGTTAACACTTCTTGGAATTTATATTATTCCATAAATACAATGCGTGACAAGGAAACATTATGATCACATGCAAGAAAGTATTATATTTTATTTACCCAAAACGTAAAGAAACATTCACAATCTTATGAATATAGAATTAATCATGTCAGAATTAGATAGAAGAATTCCTATTAGATTTATCCTTTCTCAAAAATACCTTTCAATTCAAATTCATTCATATTACTTAATATGGAAAGGTTATCACCATTTTTTACTCTCGCTATTGCTCTATGAAATATTAATATTTATTATTTTATTATTACTTGTAATTTAGGTCTTTTTTAGTGTGTAGAGAGCTCTACAAGTGTACCAACAACTATTTTCCATCATATAGTACAGGAAGTTGCACTACATGATATTATTTATATTTTAAAATTATTAAACTAAAAATAGCCCAATCAAGTTACAAAGGTTATGTACATTAAAAATGTTTTAATATTGTTTTGTTTTATTTTAGAAATAGTTAATAATTATTTTATTTTATTTACTATAAAAAAAAAGACTTTATATAAATAAATCATTTAATCATCAAATATTTAACAAATATTTATTGTAATGAACAAACTCAACTTTAACTATACTAGTCAAAGTTGTTTCTACTATAAATCAAAGTTACACTAGCTAAAAATCTAAAAACGTTATTTAATCTTCCTTTAGATGGTATGAGTGAATCTGAAAATGCTATTTAATATTCCTTTAGGTGATATCTATGATTCATCTATTGATTAGCCGATAAATATTACTAGATATAATCTATAAAGTACTATTAATTAGAAAACTATAAACATGAAAAATAGTTTACAAATGTTATTCAATTTTATTATTTTAAATGTCTATAATCTAATATTGATTCTAAAAATTGAAAATAAAATTAACATTTTAAACCAAACATACATATATAAACTAAAAAACTTAAATAAATAAACTAAACAAATAAAATAAACCAAACCTGTATTCAACTCATCCGTTCATAAAAAAGTAATGGCATGCTTTATTTATCCATACCTTCTAACTTATTTAAGGCTTTTTAATATAAGCGGATATGGTGACAGCTCTTTTCAAAAATTTGCGGCATGTTGGCTCTAGATATTAAACATGCCCAGCTGACACAACTTTTGTTGAAACTTGGCATCATGTAGGATCTATAATATGGCCTTCATAGTTTGGAAAAATTTTATCGTTAAGACTTTTATCATAAACCAGGTAACAAAACACCATAATCTAACACATGCACAACCCAAGTCAACTCAAGAAATATATTTGAACAATAATACACCCTTTCTATACTATTCATTCTGAAGACTTATTCTACTAAGACTTTCCCAATTTTCCCTAAAGAACATGACTAAAAGCAAATCAAGACAAGTATATGTCTATTGTTCGGATATACTAAATCCAATTATTGAAAATAATTAACAAGTAATTATAATAACCTAAATACAATTCTTTTCACAACCAATTAAGATTATAACATGATTTAATTCTAATTTTAACTTTCACAACTTTACTAATCAATATTGATCAAGTTTTATATTTTAACCTTTCTGTTAAATATCTAATTAATGTTGTTCCTAACATATATATTTATACACAAAAGCACTTGTTATTTCATACAAAATAAATGTAAATTTTTAAAATAAATTATTTAAATAACATAGAAATAATATATATATACATACATACATATATATATATATATATATATATATATATATATATATATATATATATATATATATAAGTCCAAGCCCTAATTCAAAAATTATTTTTGAAATAAACTCACGATTTTTGTGGTTTTAAAATGAAAACACAATTCTTCCAAAGTTTATATGGAATGTTGCTTTACACAAATGTATCTGGTTACTAGCTTGAGCCTTCCCATACCTGAGGCTGCTGCAGCCAAGCCGCTACTCGAGGTAGTGTTTGCCGGGCTTCAGCCTACATATAAAGCAATGCAGCCCCGCTGCCCTCCATAAGATCTGTGTTTATACATTGACATTTAAATATGTTTCAAAAATTTGGAATTTTCTATTTTCGCGATAAAATGAAATTTAACACTTAATTTCGGTGACAAAATGATTTCACAATTAAACTTTTCATATAAATAAACAAAGCAATTCCTAATTATTCAATTTATATATGTATATATGATGATATATATATATATATATATGTATAGATATATGTATATGTATATATATTAATATATATATCTATACAAATCTACAGGGTTTCATATTGGGAAAATAAATATTTTCCACAAAGTTTCAGTGGGGAAATTGGGGAAATGATAAATTTCTTCCGGGGTTTTCAAAAGAACATGCACAATATTTCCAATTCAAAACCTAAATAATTCACGGAGGATTCAATTTCCTTATTCAACGAATATTTCCCTTCAGAAAATTAAATACTATCTTCAGAGAATAAACTACAGAAGTTTTCTTCTTTTCTTATCAAAACTTCACAAGACAAATACAACAAATAATTTCTTTGCGAGAAACACAGAGATTTGAATTACTTTTAATATATTTTCATATACTTTCCTTTCCAAAACAAACAAAATAAATTCACAAGAAGATTACCTATTTTCCTGTGCTTTGAAAATTCACTGGTGAAGATCTTTGCCTGTAGCTTCCACAATTCTTTCCTGAGATACAAAGCCCAAACAACAACCAGAGATTTTCCACCAAATTGCAACAAAATACCAAAAAGCATATATAGAGAATTTTACAGAGCACCAAAATATTTTTTCCGTGAAGAAAATTCAATAGCCTCTGTGATATTTCTAAATCCCAATTAACCTCCGTGAACAATTCTTCAACAATAATCAATAAATGCACTGGCACACATGTCGAGAAGTGCAAAATATCTTTTAACCACTTCTCGGCAATCTTGCCTTTTCAAAATTTTGCATGGTTTAATTCATTTATTTAAATTTAAAAATCAAATTTCAAATTGCATGCATTTATTTAATTTAATTTAAATTTACACCTGTTACTCTATTTAATAACCAAAATAACATTTCCATTGGAATTATTTAATTTAAATATTGAATCTATTCGCACACAATTTTAAAACAATTTAATTTAATTAAACAAATTTAATCTTTTAAGATCAAACCATTTAACCAAACAAGCTAATTAATTAATTAAATAACAAGCAACTAATTTCTTCAACATTTAAAAATTAATTTAAATAACAGTAAATAAAACATAATTAACTATTATTTAAATTGACATTTTCCTTTCAAGCAATTTAAACCAAACAGAAAAATACAAAACAATCCTATGACTCTGAACTAAAACAGATGATGTACTACGACCAAGTTATAGACTAGACTAGGATGGACCTAACTACTACCTCCCAATCAACATATTTGTTGAGTCTTGACACACTCAGACCTAAATAACCAGGTGGAGTCAGTGTCATGTACCTATAATCCTGCAACCAAGCAATAACATGCATATATATATATAAACCATTGAACAGGCACACCGTGCAGAGAAAATCATGGACATCACAGGGCACTCGCAAGCGAGTGATGCAATTCCGTTCTCCACACCAATACACGTCACATCAGACTGACGAAATAAATAACTGTTAGTCCATCAAAACATATACATAACAATAATCAACTGAAAATAAACATCTACGCTATCTCAAAGCATGTCTGAAATCAATAATCACCATACAATGTATCATCATGTCATTGAATAAATCCACTATCGCTCAAAACCAGTGATCAAAACATCCAAACAAAGTATCATAGTCTAATAGTGTGAAACATATCAACAGAAAACATAAGCATAAATGGAGGGGTACTACATCCTCCCCCCCTAGGATAAGGCTTACTCCTGGAAGCCTGCTAGTAGCAAACAAATAACACATACTCATCTAAAATAGCTCCTTCCAAGAAATGGAAGACTAGCCACTAAGATCCCTCTGAATCAGTACTCAGTCAATGTCTCGACCCCTGACGATCAACCCCCGATGAAGAAGGATGTGCACGGTTCCCAAAGAACGATGTTGGTCCTCCATCAGGAACCTCTCCAACTACACCTTGGTGCTTATCTTGGTGGTTACCCACCACGGTAAATACCCTATGTGACCTGCTTGCATCTCCCACTGTAGGCTCTGAAACTGTAGGTCGAGGCCCAAAACCAGAAGAACCTCTCATCAGACACTACCTAGCAATGTGTCCCTGCTGTCCACACAAGTAACAACCTGTGCCTCTACCGAATCCTTTGCCACCCGAAGGTGCATTGGATTGCTGGAAACTACCCCTACTGACAGTAGACTGCACACTCTAAGGGCTATTACCTTGCTGTGGTTGCGGGTTGTTATTCTTTTGAGGTGTACGTTGTTGTTGTTGCTGCCCACCCTTTGTGGGTGTCTGTTGGTTCCTAGAGGAACCACCTGTCTGTGCCTGTCCACCCCGTGGACTAAAACCTGCTACAAGAGTACTACCAATCTGTACTCTTGTGTGACAACCTAACACCATAACAAGGTTCTCCTCCACTATGCGAGCCTTCTCCACCGCAACTTCCATAGTCTTTGGCTCAAAGACTCAGACACCACCACTAATGCAGGCGTTTAAACCCCTGATGAAGTGCTCTACTAGCATAGGCTCATCATCACCAATACTAGCATACTACTTGAGTTCATAGAACCTACGTTCATATTGCTCTACAGAAAGAGCTAACTGATGTAGATCATGGAACTCGTTAGCCTGTCGCTGCCTCCAGTGTTTCGATAGGAACCGTTCTCTAAACGTCTCGAGAAACTTCTCCTAAGATATTGACCCAATATCCAAGTGGAGATTCTACTCCTCCAGGCACCACCAAGTAGAGGCGAATCCTCTCAAATGCATAATAGTACATCTCGCATGGGTATTGCTACCATAAGGGTGCACGGCGAAGCATCTACCCAAATCCCGTAGCTAGGTCTCAGCCTCTTAGCCACCTCCTGTACCATCAAAGGTAGGAGGACGTGCCCTTAGTAAATCTCTCATGTGTCCTGCAGTGATAGCATCCTGGTGTGTTGTGTCATCTACTCTCCTAGGAGATCTATCTCTCTCTCTGACAACCTCCTACTCATCTTCCTGTCTAGGTCCAAGTCGAGCTAGGACCTCCTCTAATAAATGATGTATCTGTGAATCCTCTACTCCTGACTGTACAGGATTCTGTCCCTCATTCCTCTGATCCATCTGTTCTACCTAATCACTATGATGAGGGCTGAGAGGGGGAGTAACCTAAGGGATTGGCCCTCGGCCTCTGCCTCGACCTCTACCATGACCTCTTCCACCTCACCTAGGCATGTTCCTACACATAACAATAACAAGTCCTAGATACTATTCAACCAAGGCTAATAGTTTGCGACACTACGTACTAGGTAAACCTAATGGGCTAGCGATTACCTAGAGCACCCAGTGTTTGTAACCTTGGCTCTTATACCAATCTATAATGCCCCGTCATAATAACCTAAGGAATGTTGCAATTGTGTATAAAAGAGTAATAATTTTTTTTTTTTAAATATAATTATTAAGTTAATTAGTTGCATACATTCGTTAAGTTACACGACGTTACACTACTTTGAGTTTCCATAGACGACTTTAGTATTTCGCATTGCACATATTAATTAACATTAACATAAAGATAAACATTGCATAACATTGAATTCCATTCAAAATAACATAAAGTACTAACATGTTTCATACATTGCATTTGATAAAGTATACAATACTCATCCATCTGATGAGGTAGATCAAATAATAATTACAATTTACATTTACATTGTTCACCTCATATGCAATTGAGGGATTTTTTCAAATACAGGATTTACAAATTACAATGAAGAAGTACACATAAGTTTCCAAGTGTGAGCTCTCCATCCATAAAGCTCTCGATGCCATGATCACAAAACTAGGGACCCAATGGAGTAAGGTGCATGTTCCACCCAACCATGTGGTATCCGTAGGTCCACCCCCCATGCTAGGAGATAGTAATATGGTTACCTAGACATAATCTACTAACCCTAGACACTAGTACATAACAAACTAATGGTTACATTGCTTCTAGATTTAGACAATTGATTGTACCACATACAGAAGGTTAACGGTTATTTTAGGTGGAGTGTCATCACAACGTTGCAAAGGTTACCCTAGTGTTTCTTCCTAGGTTCCGCCCCCCAACATGGGTTACCCTGGTAACCTCTTATGAAACCCAACCCCATTGCAAATCATTGCGGAATCAAATGTCTTTTGAAGAAACAAGACACCGATTTGCCATTCCAGGCCTTCTCATCTTATACTCAAGACTGGAGTAGCTCAAGAGTCATAAGCGAGGCATAAACGTCTTGTTAAGAGTTTTAATCTAACTATTGTGTTCTTTAGTTATCACTGACTTACTAACTCTTTGCAAGTTACCCTGACACCACTTTGTGTGTCGGCCCTTACAAAAAGCCACTCCCCTAAACATAACATGGATTTCTAAGTTTTCATGACTAGGGTTTACAAAGTGCACAAAGTACATCACATAATAACAAATGACCGACAATGGTCATTAAGACTTTTATCATAAACCAGGTAACAAAACACCATAATCTAACACATGCACAACCCAAGTCAACTCAAGAAATATATTTGAACAATAATACACCCTTTATGTACTATTCATTCTAGAAGACTTATTCAACTAAGACTTTCCCAATTTTCCCAAAAGAACATGACTAAAAGCAAATCAAGACAAGTATATGTCTATTGTTTGGATATACTAAATCCAATCATTGAAAAGAATTAACAAGTAATTATAATAATCTAAATACAATTCTTTTCACAACCAATTAAGATTATAACATGATTTAATTCTAATTTTAACTTTCACAACTTTACTAATCAATATCAATCAAGTTTTCTATTTTAACCTTTTGTTAAATATCTAATTAATGTTGTTCCTAACATATATATTTATACACAAAAACACTTATTTCATACAAAATAAATGTAAATTTTTAAAATAAATTATTTAAATAACATATAAATAATATATATATATACATATATACATACACACATATATATATATTATTATTATAAGTCTAAAGCCCTAATTCAAAATTATTTTTGAATTAAAACTATCGTATTTTTTGTGGGTTTTAAATGAAACACAAATTTTCCAAAGTTTATATGGAATGTTGTTTACACACAACCATGGTGGTTACCAGTTGGCAACCTTCCCCATACGGGGAGGCGGTTGTGTAGCAGCCGTCGCTGCCTGTGAGGTTAGCGCCGACTGCCTCCACAGCCGTCACCCCATATGGGGGCGGTTGTGGGGGTAGCCCCGCGGCCCCCTCCATAAGACTGTGTTTTATACATTGACATTTAAATACAGTCAAAAATTCTGTGAATTTTCTATTTCGCATAAATGAAATTTAACACGAATTTCGTACGGTGATTTCACAATTAAATTTTCATATAAATAAACAAAGTACCTTTCACTATTCAATTTATATATGTATATATGATGATATATATATATATGTATAGATATATGTATATGTATATATATTAATATATATATCTATACAAATCTATAGGGTTTCATACTGGGAAAATAAATATTTTCCACAAAGTTTCAGTGGGGAAATTGGGGAAATGATAAATTTCTTTCGGGGTTTTCGAAAGAACATGCATAGTATTTCCAATTCAAAACCTAAATAATTCCCGGAGGATTCAATTTCCTTATTCAATGAATATTTCCCTTCAGAAAATTAAATACTATCTTCAAAGAATAAACTACAGAAGTTTTCTTCTTTTCTTATCAAAACTTCACAAGACAAATACAACAAATAATTTCTTTGCGAGAAACACAGAGATTTGAATTACTTTTAATATCTTTTCACATACTTTCCTTTCCAAAACAAACAAAATAAATTCACAAGAAGATTACCTGTTTTCCTGTGCTTTGAAAATTGACTGGTGAAGATCTTTGCATGTAGCTTCCACAATTCTTTCCCGAGATACAAAGCCCAAACAACAACCAGAGATTTTCCACCAAATTGCAACAAAATACCAAAAAGCATATACAGAGAATTTTACAGAGCACCAAAATATTTTTTCTGTGAAGAAAATTCAATAGCCTCTATGATATTTCTAGATCCCAATTAACCTCTGTGAACAATTCTTCAACAATAATCAATAAATGCACTGGCACACATGTCGAGAAGTGCAAAATATCTTTTAACCACTTCTCAGCAATCTTGCCTTTTCAAAATTTTGCATGGTTTAATTCATTTATTTAAATTTAAAAATCAAATTTCAAATTGCATGCATTTATTTAATTTAATTTAAATTTACAATTTCCAAATACAAAGATTTATTTAATAACCAAAAATACCATTTCCACAAATTATTTAATTTAAATATTGAATCTATTCACACACAATTTTAAAACAATTTAATTTAATTAATTAATTTATTTAATTAAACAAATTTAATCTTTTAAGATCAAACCATTTAACCAAACAAGCTAATTAATTAATTAAATAACAAGCAACTAATTTCTTCAACATTTAAAAATTAATTTAAATAACAGTAAATAAAACATAATTAACTATTATTTAAATTGACATTTTCCTTTCAAGCAATTTAAACCAAACAGAAAAATACAAAACAATCCTATGACTCTGAACTAAAACGGATGATGTACTACGACCAGGTTATAAACTAGACTAGGATGAACCTAACTACTACCTCCCAATCAACATATCCATTGAGTCTTGACACGCTCAGACCTGAGTAACCAGGTGGAGTCGGTGTCATGTACCTGCAATCCTACAACCAAGCAATAACATGCATATATATATAAACCATTGAACAGGCACACCGTGCAGAGAAAATCACGGACATCATAGGGCACTCACAAGTGAGTGATGTGATTCCGTTCTCCACACCAATACACGTCACATCAGACTGACAAAATAAATTACTATTAGTCCATCAAAACATATACATAACAATAATCAACTGAAAATAAACATCTACGCTATCTCAAAACATGTCTGAAATCAATAATCACCATACAATGTATCATCATGTCACTGAATAAATCAACTATCACTCAAAACCAGCAATCAAAACATCCAAACAAAGTATCATAGTCCAACAGTGTGAAACATATCAGCATAAAACATAAGCATAAATGGAGGGGTACTACACAATTCATCACCCTAATCTATTGTGTGCTAATGTTTTCCAAGAACTACTTAGGGGTTGATGAACTAGGACTAGCCATTTTCAAATTGGGTGCTCCACCATTGAGTAACTAATTCATTTAGAAATTGATTCATCTATGGTACGGTTATGGCTCATTTTTCAACACCCCCTTGAGCAACACTATAGGTGCTCATGACTTCTATCTTGCTTGAGATCGGTGACCTATCTCTACTACCATGATAAAAATTTCATGGACCAACTAGGATTTTAACATAGAACCAAACCCTTAAGGTCTTTTACTAGTAAATTATTGGCCCACTTGATCATTGGTCCATTTATGGTTTATGTGTGACTCATCTTCTAATATTATAATTTCTACTTGCAAATGATTTTTCCTTTGGTTTACTATTTGTAAGCATTTGTGATTTCCAAAATTGTCTAATAGTAGAGATACGGTGGGGAGAAGCAACATGTCTCTTCAAAAGATAGTTCTACTTGTGGGAGTGTTATTAGAACATGTGAAATTAATCAAATATACACTTATATGAATAATTATTTGTTACAATAGGTGAAATATAGATAATATTTAATATATGTTGACTACAAGTGTAATTTAATTATTTTACTTTTGGCACCTACAATTAAATATTACCCTCGAAAATATGGTATAAAGTTTAATCTTATAGTATAAAAATAATACATAAACCTCGAAGAAGACATTATATAAAAAACATATACTATACAAATGTATTTTTAAATTTTTATTTTCTATTTCTTTCAATATTATAACACTTATGTATACATTAATATTATATATTATTATCATATCCTAACATCACACAAAAGTTAATGATTACAAAAATAAACATAAATTTTCTATATCTCCATATATGTTCATTCCTTATTAGTTTAGATACATTATCTTTTAAAATTGATTGCATGCTTTATTTTCTTACATGTAAATTTTATACAAATACATTTTAAGATTAATTGCATAAATTACATGTTTACATGTATACATAATTCAAATATGCTAAAATTTGAGATAAAATTAGCTATTTCCTAATTTATTATAGTCTAATTCATCTATCTAAAATTTAAAGACAACTAAACTTATTTTCATATCCAGGGTAATTGATTTTAAGACTAAATTCAACACATTCTTCAACATTATTCTTAAAAGAAGCTTCAAAACCACAAAGTTCAAGGGCAAAAAATTAGAGCCAAGCTGAATTGGTTAAAGTGCGGGGACAAGGGTTCCAAGTTTTTCTTGAATTACCTGAAGGAAAAGAACTCAAAGGAGAAAATTGGCCAAATTTGGGATGGTACCCAAATGCTCTCATCTCAGGAAGAGGTTCTTGAGCAATTCCATTCCTTCTATAAGGTTCTCTTCTCCTCGAAGATGGAGGAGTAGCTGGCCTGAAGGCGAGGAAGCTCATCAAAGGCCTCATTCCTAAGAAGATTGTTGAGGAGGATGTGTTCAAGCTTGAAATTAGAAAGGCACTCTTTTCTATGAGCAATGACAAGTCCCCTGGTTGTGATGGGCTTCCTGTTGAGTTTTTTAAAACCCTTGAAGATTGGATTTGCGAGGACCTGCTGCAAGTCTACAAGGAGGCCATGGAAAAGGGCTCTTTAGGGAAAGAGATTAACAGGGGGATTAGCAAGCTACTCTTAAAAGGGGGAGACAAATCCTTAGTTAAGAATTGGAGACCCATCACCTTATTAAATGCCACTTATAATATTTTGGCTAAGGTTATTTCCCTAAGGCTTGCCAACATTCTCCCAAAGTTTATAACCAACACTCAAACGGGCTTCATAAAAGGGCAATATATTCTGGAAAACTTGATCACAAGTTGGGAGGCTCTAGAATGGGCACAGCAGTCCAACCAAGATTCAGCCATGTTGCTGTTGGATTTTGAGAAAGCTTATGACAGAGTGGAGTGGGAGTTCCTAAGGGTTGCTCTCCAAGCGTTTGGCTTCCCTGCGAAGTTTTGCAGTATGGTGAATACCATGTTGAAGGATGCCTCGGCCAAAGTTGAGGTTAATGGCAAGTTGTCGGAGGAAATAACGCTGGAGAGATCAATTTGACAAGGTTTCCCCCTCGCTCTGGACCTTTTCGTAATTGCTTCTGATGCTTTGTCTTACCTGCTAAAAGATAACTCCTTTTCCCCCAAGATCAGAGGGATCAGACTGCCTGATAACAACGACCTCCCTAATGTGCAATTCGCTGATGATACTTCATTCTTTGGGGAAATGAATTAAAGGAATTTGGAATCTTTAATGGTGAAGCTTGATTTGTTCTGCCAGGCTTCTGGGGCCAAGCTATCCAAAGCTAAGTCCATCTTCCTAGGCTGGAAAGAAAATCCTCCGGAGTGGTTGAACAGGTTTGGTTTCCAATGGGGAGGCCCCAACAAGCTAGTCAGGTACCTAGGAATCCCTTTTGCTGTCAATCCCAATCTCAAAGAGATGTGGAATTGGATTAGAGGTAAAATTGATAGGAAGCTTGAGAGGTGGAATAGGAGATATCTCTCTCTTGCAGGAAGAATCCAAGTGTGTCAGAAAATTCTTGCTTCGCACAACATTTATTTCACTTCTATGTGGTTCTTTTGTAGCTACCAAGTGAACAAAATTCAAAAGAAGATAAGGGGATTCCTTTGGTCTAATGGGAAGGGTAAAAGAAAGAGACACTGGGTGAAGTGGGACTGGTGTGTCCTCAGTAAGCAGCAAGGGGGTATTGGCTTGAAAGACATAAAAGCTCAAGGTATAGGACTTGCTGCTAAGTGGATCCTTAAGTCCCTGAGTGGTAATGAACCTTGGAAAATTCTGGTAAGAAACAACATTCAAAAGGCGGTCCCAAAGAATGCCAAATCTTTAAAAATCCTTCCCCTAAGTGACATTCTCCTCAGCAAATGCCCCATGGTCCCTGCTAGCTCGCTAGTATTCAGGAGTATCTGGAAGGCGTGGGAGATTACTAAGCATAAAGTTAATTTAAGGAATTATAACATAATTTTGAAAAACAACCAGAAGTGTCATTCCTCCAGATCTATGTGGTGGAATCTAGAGCATAATAACAAGACTCTTGCTCTGCTTCAAGGGTGTTCTGCCAAAGCGTGGAATGCTAAAGGTATCAGAACCTTTGGAGATATTCTTGCTAGGGCTAGTTTAAAAACTTGGAATGAGCTATGCCTGGAGTTCAACATTCCAAGCTCCAACTACAGAACCTTCTCCACCATTCAGGAAGCCTGCAATGGTGCAGTTTTGCCAATGGCTTTAGGAGATACGATCAACATTGCCGAGGATTTCATTTGGCAAGATGGCACCAGTGCTAGTAATGGGAAGGCCAAAACAATTTGCAATGACCTTACGAGCAACACCATTGTGATGGAACATATTAAATCCTATTGGGGTATGTCCGTGGACATTAAGAAGTTTCAGAATATTTTTTCTTTTGTCCAGTATAGTTCCATGGAGCCTAAAAAGGATTCCTTTAGATGGCTTGTGCTTTTACAGAGGATTCCATTTAAAACTAACTCTAATGATGTTGAAATTTGCAGCATATGCATAGTCTCGGAATTAGTCAAGCACATTCTTTTTGAGTTTTTCTATGCTCAAGAAATCTAGAGCATGTTTTGTTCCAATTTAAATTTTTGGAATGATAATGGTAAAGCTCATTGAAACAATGTGTTGTTTCCATATTTTAAGATTAATAAAAAATACAAGATTTTTTGGTACATACTAACAAAGTTATGTGGCACATTTGGAAAATGAGAAATGAAAGCAAATTTAAGGGGTACAAAAGGGAACTTACTGAGTTTAATAAAAAACTCACATTTCTGAATATTTCTATGCAGGTCTCGGTGAACATGGAGAATTCTCTAGGAAATTTGCAGTCTACAAAGGACCTAAGGGGTTGCGGCCAGATGCATCAGCTAAGTTATGGTGAAGCACCTAAAATTTTCTATAGAACCCTCGATGAGTTTCAAAGGCATGTTAAGGAGGGGAACAATCAAGAATGATTCCAAGAAGATGTTTTCTCTAGATCAGATGCAGGAGGAAGAACGGGTTTTAGTCATTATGGAGATTGAGGTGAATTAGGGGCAACCAAATCTGGAGTTCTTTTTGAGAGCATTGGAGGCAGTCAAAAAGGAACTCATTCATCAGGTGGCTGCTGAGAAAGATGATTGAGAACTTTGAGACAATAGAGGTCTTCTCCTGTGATGTGAGAGAGGCTATTCAAACTTTGATCAACTGGGGTGCGGTGGAAGACTATTATATCTCTTTTTGATACTTTTTGCTCTATATAGGCAGCTGCATTATGTTTTGTATCTTTTTTAGTTTTGGAAAAAGTTATAATCAATTTGTAATTCGCAATTCTGTATAGTTGTTTTTAACTATTGACAGTCTGTATCTACCTGAGACATTTAGCTTTGATCTCTGTATCTAGCTGTGCTATATAGTTCTACAGCAGTGATATATTGTTGTTGGCATACTGTATCTAGCTATGGATACGTTGTAATCTGACTATTCATTCTATTATTAATAAAAAAAAAACATTATTCTTAAAACTAAATATATTAATATCTCTTATTCATTTCTTGGTGGTAATTAATTTACCCGCATAATTTAATTAGCTTAAATTACTTAAGAACAATGTTCACTTTTCCTTCCAATACTACTTTCATAAAATCATTTAAGATTATATCTAACTCGTGCATTGTTATCACTATAATTAAATTTTGTATTTTCTCTCTTTTATTTTATAAAATAAAATATTTAATTTACCATTTTCATATATTATAATAAATTAATTTATACATAAATTATAAACATTATTTTATTAATATAAATTAGTTGAGGGAAATATTAAGTTTTCTTTCCAATACCTCTTTCACAAATAATTTCAAGCATCTTCCTACTTCACTTTTGTGTAAGAAATATTGACATTGATTTTGGGGTTAGTTTATTTGCAAATTGTGATTTGGTGGTGGATTTGGAGATGAATGTCACTTTTCCTTCTATTAGCATCCTTTCTCTTTCCATGGAATCTATAGGTGTTACAGGGACTTTCCTATTGCTAATTGTTATAGATCCCCCACTAACATTTGTGCTAATTGCTAGAGTAGGTATCCCTTTAGTCTTTCCTTGTGGGTGTTTAGAATTTGGCTCCTCAGTTTATACATAGTAAACTCATTTCTTGTTCTCAATCCTCCCATTTTCTTATATTTAGATAAGATGTGATTAACAATAGAAAATATTATAATAATAATGGATTGATCTACATGGTTAACCATTTTTTCCTACCCTTCCTTATTTGAACAATTGGGTATTTAATTAATAGATAGTGCTCATGGTTAAACATATTGACCTATATCCTTATTCTAGGGATATTTTTTATTACAATTATATTTCAATCAATTACAAGTAGGGAGGTAGTTTTGGATGGTGGTTTTTGGATGTAGGGTCAACATTGCTTATTTCTCAAGCCCTAGTTCTCTTAATCCAACCCTCTCATAGAACACATTAATGTTCTTCCCATTTTAATTAGAATTCCTAATCTCCCTCTTCCAATTTGGAGTGACCCTTAATTTTATTCCATTAGTAAAAGTATTGTTCAATTCCTAAATATGGACTCTACTACTTCAAATCTTAGTCAACACCAAAATTTTGAAGGCTCTTCCTAAAAATGTCATTCTAAGAATTGATGACAAACCTTGGAATCAATTCATGGATTATCAGAATCTTCCCTTTTTCTATAAATGGCACTTTTCTATTGGACAAATAGATTTTTATTTCACCCACTCTTGTCACTTAGTGGTGGGCTTAAATACTTTGTGCTAAAAGTTCCTTCTTGAAAACTTGATTATTGGTGATATTTTTGAACTTTGGGGTGTTCTTTCAAATCAAGTGGACCCTAATCTTACCATGGTGACAAATATTCATGCATAGGCTCTTTCTATGTTTTGTCAAGTTTATATGATCCTGAACCAAAGGAAATAGGGTTCCACCTTTTAAGAGATGGAACTAGGTTTAGGACCTATTTCAGTCTATGTTCATTAGGAAACCCTAGAGACTTCAACCCAATGATTCAATTGAGGGAAGGGTTAGGAGGTTTCCTTAGGTCTGATTAAAAAGGGGGTTCACCAGTAAATGAAGTTTTTAAGGAGAAATGAAAACCCTAATGCACTAAACCCTAGAAATTTGAAAGAATTAAATCAAATGAACAAACAAAAATTAGACAGAAAGGAACTTGGTAAACTGATGGATTCCAAGCAAGATCTGTAACTCTAAGATTCTACTTTATGAAGTGCACTGGGACTCATATGCCAGGCTAGGAAATTTATTCCTAATCTAGGTTTTGGTGAAAAATCTAGAATGTCCTGGTGATTGATTAGGATATGCAAAAAACTAGCAAAAAGGGTGTACTGGGACTCATACACCCAGACAGTTGCAAAGTGTGCCAAAAAAGTGAAAAGTGTCCTCAGAGAAATTTTTTGAAGTGAACTTTGTGAGCCTCTAAATACGAATTAAATAAGCACTTTCCCATTGGTTTCATGTAAGTAAGATGGATATCTTGCTCTAGATCTGATTTTTTGTGGGCCTTGACAAATTCTTGTGACAACTTTGCAATTTTGGTACTTTTGAAGGCTTCAAGTCCTCTTTTTCTTCAACCTATAAACTTGCAACATACAAAGAGAGGGAAAAAATGTTGTTTTTTTAGGGAATGGTGGCTTTCCTTGGTCAAACCCCATTTTGGTAATCAAACCTTAATGAGAAATGAAGCATGAATGAGATGAAACATGAAACATAAGACTAAAAATAAGAGCCTTGTTTGAAACCTTGTAGATCTACAAACAAGCATGAAGTGGCCTCAATGGATGTAGATCTTGATCATGACTCTTGATGAAAGATAATTCCTTTAAATACTTGAATTGATCTTGAACAATACATAACAAAATTAGCTCAAAACCACCTTCATGATGCACTAAATATTTGGCATGATGAAATGACTCTTGATTGTTGTAATAATATTCTATAAATCTGCCCATGAACGCCTTAGAAATGCTCTTGTGAAAGTACCCTTGAATGCTTATGAAATTCTAGCTTGTTAGAAAAAATTATGTGAAATAAGCTTGTATTTATACTTTTTTATGCCAAATTTCCCAAAATTACAACACTACAAGTCAACATCAAATCTAGGATAATAAAATCCCATCAAGAATTTGATTTAAAATAGGTCCTAGTTAAAGTGGGATTGGGCGTATGAGTCCTAGTGGCTTAAAACCGGCACACAAACTCTAAGAATGTCTTGTTTAATGTGATATTTAAAATAAATTCCTGAGACCTAGGTGGGACTCGTATGCCCAATGTGGTATATGAGTCCCAGATCACTAGATCTAAAACACATAACCAAAAACATTGAATTATGATTGGTTATTTGATAAGTGTTGAGATTATCCATAGAAAGATGCAATTAATTAGGCTTGTGGATGCAAAATAGGACCAATTAAGACATAAATAATCCCAATTAATTAATAAATACCTAGATTAGTGTGAAAGTGTAAATATACACTTTACAACACCCTAAATAAGGCAGAATTAGGTCCATTTAGTTTAAAAGGGCCCTAAAGTTAATGTGAATGTGTAAAACACATTACAACACTACATCAAGGCAACATTAGGCTTATTTTAACATTAATTATTCCCAAATTAAGTTAGGAAAAGGGATACTTTTTATGTTAGTACATTTATCCCCCACTTTAGTGAGATGAGGAACTTGCTTCAAACTCACACTAAAGTACACATCCAAGAGGGGTCCAAGTGTACCAATGTCGATGGTATAGAATGATAAAGATCAAGGAGTTAGCCAAGCCCGCAGAATCCAAGATCCTACATCAATCCAATATAAGCACATATGGACACACACAAGGTGTATGATATGCAACATAAGGATACACAAACATGTACAATGTCAATGACTAACAAAAAGAAAAATAAAAATAGGTTGATCAAGCCTCGACTATTTTTCCAACACAATGTGGATCAAGTCTTAGCTGTTTTTCCAAAACGCATGCTCACTCTGAGGCAATGAAAATTAAAAGAAGTTACAATGAACCTCAGAAAGTGGAAAACAGAGTCTTTTGGTAATATCTTTCAAATGAAATCTGATCTTCAGTTTAGGCTGTCTGAAATCCAAAACAAAATTAAGAAGGAAGGCTACCTGAATGAAACTAAGGAAAAGGAAAATGAGATTCTCACAAAGCTTCATGAGATAATAACAAGAGAAGAGGAATTATGGAGACAAAGATCCAAAGCTCTTTGGTTAAAGGCTGGAGACAAAAACACCAGATATTTTCATCTTTCTGCTTCCAAACAAAGGGCTGCTAACAAAATCTCAGCGATTGTGGTTGATGGCAGAACTTTTGAGGAGGAATAGGACATTAGAAGAGAAGTTGTCCTATTTTTCAAGAACCTTTTGTCTGAGAAAGAGGATATTAACTTGGAGGATCAAAATCAATTATTGGAGGCCATCCCCAGGATTGTTAATTCTAGAGACAATGATATGCTGACAGATATACCCACCAGTGAGGAAATTAGACAAGCTGTTTTCTCTTTTGAAGGAAGCAAAGTGCCTGGTCCTGATGGCTTCCCTTTAATTTTTTTCCATTGGTTCTGGGACATTGTTGGGGAGGATGTTGAGAAGGCGGTGAAAGAGTTCTTCTGCTCTAGAAATCTTTTAAAAGAGCTAAACGCCACTTTCTTAGTTCTTATCCCCAAAAGACCTAAAGCGCAGGATTTTGAAAGCTTCAGACCTATCAGCCTTTGTAATTCCTTCTATAAAATTATTTTGAAGGTGCTAACCTCTAGGTTGCTCCTCATCTTGCCCTCCATTATTGCTCCTCAATAGAATGGTTTTGTTCCTGGAAGACAAATTCTTGACTCTATTGTCTATGCTGATGAGAATGTTCACTCCCTCTCAGTCTCTAAATCGGAAGGATTCTTTCTTAAGCTTGATATTTCAAAGGCCTATGATAGGGTGGACTGGAACTTTCTGTTCAAAATTTTAAAGTCTTTTGGTTTCAATGAAAGAGTTTTGCAGCTTATTGAACAACTCATCACTTCTACTTTTGTGGCGGTTCTTATTAATGGATCCCCCTCCACTTTCTTTCGTAGATCTAGATGTTTAAGATAGGGAGATCCCATTTCTCCTATCCTCTTCATGATTATGGCTGAGAGTTGTGGTAGGAATATGAGTAAGTTGGTTGCTCAAAGATCTATTATGGGGCTCAAACCATCCTCGAACAACCTGATATGCTCTCATCAACAGTTTGTGGATGATACTTTGCTAATGGGAAGGTCTGCTATGTTGGAAGTGGAAGAGATAAAGAAAATTTTGGATACCTATGGTAGAGCTTCTGGTCAGGTGATAAATAAACAAAAAAGCTCGTTGTATTTCTTTAACACATCTTTGCATAGACAAAGAAAAATAGCGGGAATTCTTGGCTGCAAGATTGATTCCCTTCCTGCTACTTATCTGGGATTGCCTCTTTGTTTAAAACCTTCGGAAACTTTTTGGATCTCTCTGGTTGATAGGTTTGGAAAAAAACTCACCGGTTGGAAAGGAGCTCGCCTAAGTCAAGCTGGAAAACTCTAGCTTCTTAAAGCTTCGCTGCAGAACCTTCCTATCTATGCTCTTAGCCTTTTCAAAATCCCATCTAAATATGCTGAAACCATTGAGAAGATCCAAAAGAGATTCCTTTGGTCAGGAGTTGAAGAAAGAAAAAGAATGCCTCTATTTGGATGGGACCTGGTTTGCAGATCTAAAAAGGATGGAGGCCTTGGGCTAAGAAAAATCAGACTACTGAACAAGTCGCTCCTAGCTAAACAGATATGGAGACTTTTCTTCTCCTCTGGGGAATGGAGTGAAATAATTAAAAGCAAGTACTTGCAGAATAACAATTCCATTAAAGATTTGGCTAAGAATTCCAACCTCTCGAAAGGATCTAGTTGCTGGAACTATATGATTGATGGGATTAAGGTGGTGAAATTGTGTTTGAAATGGCAGGTTCGCAATGGAAACCAGATTATATTTTGGGATGATTGTTGGCTGTGTAATGAACCTCTGTCTCAGGACGGGAATCTCAGTAGATGGGTTGAGTTTTGTAAAGATACTTTTGGCCATTTTGTTAAAGATTACTGGAGGGATGGTAAGTGGATCAATCGTCCATTGATTAGCCCTGCTTTGGTCTCTATTTACTCCTCCTTGAATGCTGTCAGACTTTGCTTAAATCAGGAGGATAACCTAATCTGGAAGTTTGAACCTTCGGGGTGCTTCTTTGTTTCTTCTGCTTTTTCTTGGATTTCACATGCTAACAGCCCTCCCCCTCTGTGGTCGCAAGCCTGTACTAAGCATCTCTTACCTAAGGTTAACATTTTTTTCTCGTCTCTGCTACAAAATAAAATTCTAACTATGGATAATCTTAGTAAAAGAGGTTTTTTGCTCCCCAATAGATGCTACCTTTGTAAATGTAATGCTAAATCGGTTAACCACCTCTTTATCCACTGTCCTTTCTCCTCCTTGGTTTGGGACAAGCTTCTGAAAAGCTGGCATTTTTCTTGGGTCCCCTCAGAGTCGGTCACGAATTTTTTTGCTCAATGGCAAGCCCCTTCTTACAATCCCTTTATTAAAAAATTGTGGGCTTTCTCATTCCCCCATGTGTCCTGGGGAATTTGGAAAGAGAGAAATAATCGGATCTTCAGGGATAAGGAATCGTTAGAGGAAATAGTGTTTGAAAGAATTCTAAGGAGGATTAAAGAAAACTTCTCTATTGTCCCCTTAAGGGAGGACAAGGTTGAGACTGTTGTTTGCTCTCCTTTTGACAGCCTCATTGCTAGGGAATGGAGAATTAAATGGGATATTTCCAATGTGCCTAATACGACCAAAAAATCCAGGGATGGAGTGTGCTGGAGTTTTCCTATGGAAGGATGGGCCAAAGCCAACTTTGATGGCACAACCAAAGGAAACTCGGGGAAGGCCGGGTGTGGTGGGTGTTGTGCCCTTAGCACACACGCCTCATTCAGAATGGGGACCCTCTTTTCTTTCTCCTTGTCGGGTCCTTTTGGGGCCGCCTCATTTTGCGTGCCCCTCTTTTTTGATGTTTCAGATGGTCGATGTTGCTCCAAAGTTCCATCATGGATCGATCATGCTTCCGCTTTTGGTTTTTTTCTGCCTTTCGGGGCCTCGCAGAGTGTCTCTGTGGCATTTTGGCCCTAACCAGCCCCGGGACCTGTCGGGCTTGGGCGTCTGGGGTTCCCTCTTCGGGTTTCCCCTCTGGAAATGCCATCCTTTGCGGTGTTCGCCGAGCGTCTTCCCAGACCTTGGGGTCCATCCTGCCGCCCTCCGTCTGAAACTTGCCACAAAATTTTTGGGGCGGCGCCTGCCCCTCTAGGCCCTGGACCCCAGAAGTCTGCTTCCAGAGTTCCATCTCGATCTCGCCGTCCGCGACGGCGAACCTCCGTTGGCCTCCTGCTCCTCGGGCCTCGCTTGCCTTATCTCCGTCGAGGTCTTCATCGTGGCCTGTCTGCCGTGGGGTCTTCTGGGCCCGGCCATCCGGAGTTCCATCTCTAGAACTCCGTGACAGTTCCGCCATCCTAGACGGCTGAATCCTATCGGCTTCCCACCCTCTGGGCCCCGAGCTGCTCCTCGCCATCACCGTTGAAACAATGCAAAAATCTTAAGGTAGCCGTCACTTTGCGTCTCCCCGGATGCCGGGCCCCGACATCACCGGCACCGCCGCCGACCTAAATTCAAATCCAACGACTTTTCCCGCAGCCGTATGAGTATTTATGGCAGTCATTCATGGCAATTTGGGTATAAAAAGCCCAATCCGGGTAGTCATTATCATTTTGTAGGATTGGAGTGAATTGGAGAATCTATCATCTGGAGCCCATTGCCCTCGACTACGTCGCAATCATCACCCTCGGCATCAGTCCGTCGACCGTGTGTGGATCCCACGTCCCTCGCCTAGTGTGTTTTGAGGTAGGCCATCCACTCGCCCTCCTGAACTTCATTTTCATGATTTTTAAAACATTTAAATAAATGAACAATCCCTAGGAGAGCATAGATTGATAGAACACCAAATGGCGCACCAAACCCATGTCTTGGAAAATTGGCAAAACCATTAGAAATGACCTCGCCGCCGATTCAGGGGTCTTCCCTCGTGCGGCTATTCTTCACGCAGGGAAGACGTCTGCCTCGGGCCCGAAACCCACCTTCGCCATCGAAATTCAAAACTTCAAACATTCGCTGACGGCAATTCCCCTCTTCGGGCTCGGTTCGTCGGGTTTCCTTCCTTGGACTTCTGTTTGTCTTCCGCCGCACCTGAGATGCCAAACCACCCTACCTCCCTGACTGTCGGATCTCGATCTCGGCTCCGCCATAAATTTGAAAAGTAACCTGCGTCCTTTGGTCGTCCTCGGGCCTGAAACCCTAGAGTTCCGTCTCCGGAGTTCTACTCGAGGTTCGCCTTCTTCGTTCGGTGAACGTCGCCCGACATCTCACCTTTCGGGCTCTGCCGATGCATTGGTCCATCGTTTTCTCCTTCGGGCCTCGGACGTCGAGCCTCCGTGCCTTATTTTCTGCCATTCAAAATGGTGAAGCCTTTTAGCGAAGTCCCCGATGATGGTCGACCCCGGGCCCTGGCTCCCGGACTTCCATCCGGGGAAGTCTGTGGATCTCCTGCCAGTGGAATCTTCGCCCCATCCGCCCAGTCGCTGGACCCCGAGCTTTAATCTGCCGTATGTTCCTGTTGAAACTCCTCGCCGCCTTCAGCACGCCGGGCCCCGTGCCCCAGGATTCTGATCCTCGCCCGCCGTTCCAAACAGAGACCCCCGCTCTGCCATCTGCCCCCCGGGCACCGGTGTCTGGACTTCCTTTCTCGGAAGTCCGCCTCTCACTCGCCGTTTCTAATAGAAAAGGCCGACCAGCACCTCAGCCTCTGGGCTCCGCCCCGCCAAATGCCGCTAAGCTTAAATGATAAACTCATACCACCGGCTTCCTATCCCCGGGCTTCCCTTGTCGGACTTCCGTGTGAGGATTGCCGTTCCAAATGGTGAAGTCCACCCTCCTTCCCGGTGTCGCCGGCCCGAGCCTTCGAAACAATTTGGCTTTATGTCAGCTGCCTATTGGCCCTCTAGGCCTCATGCCTCAGACTTCCGCCACCGGGTTTTCGTCTGTTGTCCGCCATCACCAATGGCCATCGCTCGACAGCTTCCCAGCTTGAAACCTCCGATTCCTCCTAGATCGGTCCTAACAAGCCCAAATCCGGAATCTGACCTCGACCCACATGCAATTTTTGGACCTCTTCACCATGAGCTTCTCGAAACATTAAAATTTGGCCAAGGAAGGTCTCCAGGAGCTTTCCGTTATGTTTTCCCTTCTGGACAACATTCCTGCCAGGGAAGTCCAGCCCTCCGGGCCCGGACTACCCAAATGCCCTAAAACAAAGATCAATAATGTCTAGAGATGAAATTTATGATATACTTGTTTGATTATTTGAAGTAGATGTTGTTTTTGAGACATGAACTAACATGAATGCTTTTGTGATCCATTGCGCTAAACTTGTCCTTGTCTGTAGAATATATGGAATCAGGTGCAGGAACTTCAGGGGCATCCGCCGAAGGGGACAAGGGAAAGAAGTCAGGAAGGACCCCTCGAGGGAAAGAGGACAAGCACCAAATGAAGTACCAATTCCAGGGTGAGCCGCTCCATTCAAAGGTCATGACCGACTGGAAGGAGATCACAGATACTAATATTGGCCAGGTAGATATAGATGAATTCACTTAGAGGGTCAGGGTCAATCTGATAACGAAAAATGCCAGATTGATAAGGCAGAGTGGAATAGCCAAGGTCGCCGGTTTCCCTCCCTCTCTCGTGGCGCCCAAGTTAGTCATGGCTTGCCGAGAAGCCTACCAGACCGAGACTAGAACAATCATGGATAAGGAGGGAAACATCCTTGCAGATATGTCACCAGAAGGGATCACCAAGACATTCCACATTCCCACGTTCCAACAGATGGAGGTCCCGACGTTAGAAGAATGCCAGGCGGTGTGGGATGCTAACTCAACAGGCTGCAAAAGGTCAATAAATCTGCATTGGCTTAAGGAAAAATGAGCTAGCGCTATGAAGGTTCCCTAGGAACTCTTCCATAGCGATTTCCACTAAGACTACCATGACTTGGTGACCTTGTTGAGCAGGGTCATGGGTCTTCCAACGGCCGCTTACTTCCAGGAATGGATGGTGTACTATATTGAGCAAATCCTATGGGGAAATGAGGATGTTACAACCAAGGTCTCATTCTACTAGGGAGGTATCATCAGCGACTGCTTCCATGAGCAGTTTGTCAATGTGAAGAAGAGTTCTGAATTCTACATGACCTCCTACCTTGTATACTTCCTAGCAGATCAAAGACAATATAGCAGACTATTTGTGGCACCCGATCAGGGGCAGAAGTGAGGACTTAAGGCTTATGACAAGTACTCACAGCTCCAATACCATAATTTCAAGGAGTATTGCAGGGTCAATGACGCCTTCATAAGCAACATAATCAGGTTGATCACTGGAGACTTCGAGAGGAGGGTCTCCTACAGTGCCAGGGCGCTCCTAAAGTAATATGCTTTTCTATTCATCTAGTTCCCAAAGTTTACATACATCTGGGCCCAGGGTTTCATTGAAAGGCCGAACAGATTGCCTCGCTACCCCAACGATAGAATCATCCTCTTAGAGCTTTCTCAGCAGCTCCAACACCTCCAAGCGATCTTTAGCAATAAGCATATAGCGGGGATCTCCTACCCCATGACCCTCGGCCAGGGCATGTATCGGCTGTAGACATCCCAATGTGCCAACAACTCTGAGAAAGAGCTGAAGGACTACCATTTTGACTGGTACACTGCTCGCCCAAGGATGGACCCATACGGCCATGTCAGGAAAGCACTAGGGCCAGCATATGCCCACCAGTACCACATTGAATATTTCTAGGCAGACTGTCAGGATGACAAAGAAGTGCGCGCAAGGCACTACATGTGCATGACGGTACTATTCTTGAGGAGGGTACAACCATTCTCGATATCGGACCAGGCCGAGGAAGACGAGTCCACCATCATGCATCCGAGGTACCCTGTGGTTGCCAACCTTCCAATACCGTCGATCGACTAGGATGAACAGGAGGTC
This sequence comes from Sequoia sempervirens, assembly GCA_007258455.2. Classification (NCBI taxonomy): domain Eukaryota; kingdom Viridiplantae; phylum Streptophyta; class Pinopsida; order Cupressales; family Cupressaceae; genus Sequoia; species Sequoia sempervirens. The sequence continues at coordinate 25,914 of VDFB02264889.1, forward strand.
GATGACCTGGACACCATCACCCAACCAATCATAACTCGTACCAGGGAGTGGATCGATGGACAAGTGGCACATCTGAAGCGACAAGGGGTGGTCCTGACCTATGAAGGGCTCAAAAGTGAGCCAAGTGCCACGGAGGACGTTGCTGCCACCACGTTAACCGGCGGGACCTCCATGTCCCCTCCAGTCACCAGGTCCCAAAAAAGGAAAGAAACAGAGACTACGTAGTCTCCAGATCCCAGGGTGCAAGCGAAGAGGGAAATGAGAGGCTCCTCTCCCAAAAGGCTCAAACAAGTGGTAGGGGTGGAAGAACCCTAACCTCCATTGGCTCTCCCTTCCCCTCCTATTGCACCTCCCACCTCCCTAGCTATGGTCGCCGCTTCTCTGCCGGTAGTGGACATTTCTGTCCATCTTGCCTCTTTGCCCTTGGTCGGGTCAATGGTCATCATAGATTCCTCTTCTAGCATGACCACTCCCCCATCCTTTGCTACCATGTCTCCAATTACATCCCTCCCTCTAGCAACAATAATATCACCTATTCCCACTACCGCTATGCCTGAAGCTCTTACGAGACATATGCAAAACCTCCCCCCTAAGCTCTCCTAGATCTTAATGAATCCAACTCTCCAAGAAGCCCTTGCCTAGGTCCTTGCAACTGCCCAACCTTCACAACCACCAACAGGGCCGCCAGCTATGGAAGCCACAATGCTTATCTCAAAGGAGTTGGAGGAGCGAGAGAAAGAAGCCTCGAAGTCTATCAAGGAGGCTGACAAGTATCACGAGCACCCTGAGTATGAGCATCGAACCATTGACAGGGTGGTTTATGAGGAGGAAGAGATGGGCTCTTCCAAGAGTGGGGATGAAGAGGGTGGCTCGGGTGCCAAGGAAATCATCGGGACTTTCGATGAGGACCTTGAAGAGGAGATGGCGTAGCAGCTGAAGAATGTTGGGGAGGGAAAAAAAGAGTCACCCCATGGTGAAGAAGGGCAGCCGCCAGAAGAACAACAGATAAAGGATTTGACTGAAGCTGAGACCCATACTATCAAAATCCCCGAGGTCGAGGCTACTAAGGAGGAGAAAGAAGAAGAAGCAGCAAAAGAAGAAACTCCCATCTAGCAGTTATCTACTAAGCTGTCTGTCAGGCACCTCATATTCGTTCATGACTCTGATGAGGAGGAGGATGCTACTAAAGAGAAAGGAGACCCCCAAAAGGGAAAAGGGGCGGAGGTCTTGCCTCTGACTGAGAAGGGCGAGGACAGCCATGATTCACCCAAGGATAAGTCTGCTATGCCCAATTGGTTGGAAAGGCAACTCGAGAAGATGACCCCAGTGCTGAAGGACCCAAGGGCAAGGTTGGAGGCCATCTTAGCTCGATCTCAGATCACTATGAAGAAGGAGAAGAAGCCCAAGGTCTGATCCAAGATAACAATGAATGCTTCTGGCTCCCGAGCAACACAAATTGCAACACCTACAATTGGCCAGGCAGGGGTGAGTTACGATATCTCCACCATTAACTTGGGGATGACCACTAGAGAGCAAAAGGTCGAGCACCTTGAGGAGTCGATGGCCACAGTGGTGCACCAAATAAAGTAGGACAAAATCTCTAAGGATGAGCTCAAGGCGCAGGTTGCAGCATTAACTGACTATATTCAGTAATGGTCCTCAGTGGACGACCTGCCTACCACCTCCACAACCGCACCATAGTTGCTTTCCAAAGAACAAAATGATATAATGGAAAGAAGGAAGAACTTGGAGAAAACCACTGAGGATTGGTTCTGACAGGTCACGTACGTCGAAAACATGGGAATTAGCAGGGTTGTGCGGACAGCCAACAAGTTCTTGGACTTGATGCAATCTCTGGAGAGCACGAAGAGGCTCTGCACCAATTTCCCCACTACCTACGACTCCACCTTCCCAAGGATCGAATCTATCCTTCAAATGCCTGAGGCCACGTGGGAAGAGAAGCTAGAGCTTAAGAAAGAAGATCACTAGCTAGTGGATGTGTGGCGCAGAGACCTCGATAACCAGAAGGAGAGGTTGGAGCAAATCCTGAGCAGAGTGGATCCAGATATTGAGTGGATCAAGGAGATTCGGGCAGAATGCGCCCAATATCTCAAGCTGATGACAGGCTATGATGTGCCCATGGTGCAAATGGATCTAGAGAAGATCAAGCCATACTTCCAGGAGAAGATGAAGGACGGGGCATTAGGAGAAATCACAATGTAGCTCCTAAGTTTTGCTACCCATGCCTTCGACCAATCAGAGTTTTTTAGGGACCAAGGCTCGAAGTATGATGAAGATTGGAAAAGGCTGGAAGAAAATGCTAAGGAATGGAGCTATCAGGCATTGCGATGTGAAATTCTTGAAATAGACAAGCTCCAAGTGGTCATCCTCAAATATATAGAACACGCAGCTTCTGAAGAGCAGAAGGACAACCCAGCCAAAGATGAAGACCTTCCTAAAGAGTAGCTACAACAAAGGAAACAACAATTTGCTAAATGACGAAAGAGCTACAGTGCCATCAGCTAGAAGACGAAATAGGGAAAGGACAAAAGTGTAATTTTAAATTGAGATCTATTTGGGGGTAGGTGAAACCCTATTTTGTAATGAATCTTGGCCACACAATGAGAATGAATCTTGGCTATTCATTTAAATTTTTGAAAACTATAAATAGGGCACTCCTCTCATTTGCAAAGAGAGAGTTGAGTTGTTGTAAAGACATGTTGTAGAAATTTATAAGAAATAGCATTGACTTGGTGTATTTTCTTGGTTTCTCCCATGTTGCTTGATTCATTCTCCAATGTTAGATGTTTGAATTAGATCTTATTGCTGTTTAGTTAGTTGTTTTCTTTCTTTGGATAAATCTTAGGAATGCTGTTGGGTGATTGTGAAAATTCCTGCCTTGTTGATGATCCCTTAGTTCATACTTTTTTGTTGTTTGCTGATGGTAAATAGCTGTGCAAAGTTAGCCTGGACTTAATTTTAAAGCTGCTCTAAAACAATCATCTTTGATTCATACATGTATGTGGTGGATGAAGGATGAAATATCCGCAGCCCTTAGAAGATAGCACAATTTCCATGATACTGTGAAATCCCTGGTTAAGTGGGATATTGTTTTAAGGAATTGTCCATTGCAAGAACTCCATTGTCACTATTCATAGCAAGCTTTAGACTTAGGAACTTTTCCTCTCCTTCCCCCTTTTCCTTTTTTTTTAGTAACTAACATATTCTAAGGTTCATTGCACATTGTAAAGCCAAATCCAATAACTAGATGGAGTCCAAGATTGCTGTTTGAACCTACAACTGGTGCATAACAACTTTCCATTCTAAGAACTCCATTTTAAGATCTAACTTCCATGCTCTGTGTCCTTGCTTTGTATTTTCTGTAAGACCGCCTTGTGATTCCAGCAAATCACATCAAACTACTGAGGTATCTAAGCACTGTCATGAATTGACATCCGAGAGACCTTGGGATAGTGTTCTGCAATTCGATTGTGGGAGATTGTCTTTCAAGAGAGGTAGTGCACCTACGCACTGCCTGTGTTGAAGAGTGCATAAAAACACCATCAACAGTGGGGTCCTAAGGGACTCGATAGTTAACTTTATGGGAGTTGTTGCCACTCCCTTGGGAATCCAAACTAATCACATGGCGGAAGCGGCGAGGGCTTATTACATAATCAAACTTGCTGTGGGTATTAAATGCAAAAATTTATGGCTTGAAGGGGACTCAAAAAATATAATTGATAATCTTTGTGGTAGGTCCCAACGCGCATGGTCGATCAAAAATTGGATTGAAGAGGCTAAGGCTTTACTTAATAAGTTTGACAAAATAAAAATAACTCATGCCTACCATGAGGCGAATGCGGTTGCGGATTTTTTTGCCAACGAGGGAGTCAAGAGCGACTATATCCTCACATGGAACAAAAAAGTCTGACCTCCACTTCGAAGCTCAAGCTTTATTGGAGCTCGATGTTATGAATGGGAAAGCAGCGGTTTATTGTATTAATGAGGAAGGTACGAGCCATGAATAACAATAATAGTTGATATAATGTGACCGAGAGCATCCGACAAATAAATTACCTTCTTTGGCACGCTTTGTGGGTCCTGCAAAGGAAAGGAACTATCTGGAATAGGTCTTCTATCTGCAATAGTATCCAAACTAAGATCTCTAAAATGGGTGGTGAACGGAAGAGGGTTGAACCTACTAGCTTCGAATCTCACACCAAGAATGCCAAAGCGTGGAGTAAAATTAGAAGGGGTGGCTTACTTCCGTTCATTGAGAAACTCCACGGCCTTAAAGAGGAGATTACAGATTTCTTCAAGAAAAATTGGAACAATGGGGAGGTTCTCCTATTTGGGAGGAAAGTTCAGATTGATGAAGCTTTGATTGCAGAAGTGACTGGTATTCTGATGGAAGAGAATAAATTTTTTAGAGACAGGAAATTCTTTGATGAAGCTGTGTTGAGGTTCCCTAAGTCTAAAACTGAGAGGCAAAAACTTGTCAAGATGACAAACAGTTACTATGAAGTGGACACTATAAAAGCTTTATGGAGAAAAGTGCTAAGGGTTATCATGGAGTACATCACTCTCGACGGCCGCTTCACTAGGGTTTATGGTTACCACTTCGTGCTGCTCAATCACTTCTGGCATAAGGTGTGTGTCTCTATCCCCTTCTTCCTACTCTGTTCCCTGAGAAATAGCTTTTCTGATCATAGTAGAAGCCCTAAAAGATACCCGATTCTTCACACAGGTCTTTTAAGGCTCATTTATGAACACTTTTAGAATTTGCCTGCCCTTCCAAACCTTGTTGCCCCTCCAGAGCTTGATGAGGATGATACTGAGCCTAGCATTTCTGATTCTAAAGCATCACCTGACCACATCAAGAGCTCCTCACCTCCTCTGCCTCCCCCTTCTGCTCCAGGCCGTTCCCCCTAGCCTTTTGGTGCCTGCTTTGTTCCCGCCTCTGGCCGATCTAACCCTAACTCTAAGGGGACAGACTCTAGCTCACTGGTTAATAAGTTAGTTTCCTACCCTGATGACTCCCCTATTGTTTCTGCTAAAGCGGCCAAGGCTTGTCTTGAGAACCCCCACTTCCCTCAGAATTTTCAACAGGAGAACTATAGCCCCCTAGAAGGGCGGAGTCAGTTATTTTTGGGCCCAATGCTGAATGTGACCCCCCTTTCAATTTCATTGGAAATTCCAAGAAGTGTTCTTTGGACCAGTTTAATGCTGCCAATTGGTTATTTCATGAAATTAGTGAGTTGAAAACAAAAAAATTGTCTCTTCACTATAAGCTGGGGGAAATTGAAGCCAAAGTTGCAGAGTTAATTCAAAACGATGCGGAGAAGAATACCACTGTGCAGGATAATACATATAAGGACATTACCATTGAAAATGAAATGGAAAAAATGAAAATTACAATGAAAAAACTTGCTGATCAAAATTGTAGAATTGCCAGACACAACTCTGTTATCATTAAAGCTATGTTTGAAAGATTGGGGAAAACCCAGAAGAGAGCTCTAATTGTCGACCTTGACCAGGAGAAAGACCAAGATGAGGAAGCTGGATTTCTAAGCGCACCAGATCCAACACGAAAAGAAAAGCCCTGACCACCCCTAATATGACTTAGATCTTTATGGAGGGGGTCCAGGATATGGTGGACTTGGAAGAGGTTGTGGATGAGCTTTTGAAGTCCATGGATTAGCTGTGGCTAGGCCCTGCTTTGTCTGGTTGCTGGCCGTTTAATGGTTTTTTTTTTTTGTCATTTTTCGTGGCTATCTATTTTAGCTGGTTTTTTTCTTTCTGGCAGTTTTTTTGTCTTTTGGGCCTCTTTTGCAGTCTTTGTTTGTAATGATACTCTACGGTTTCAGGTCCTTGTAAAACCCATTTATCCCCCTTTTATCAAAAATGAAACTTTAGGTTGTTCGATGGGTGAGTATCCAAAAAGGGTGGCTTAATGAGAAATCCATGCCTCTGTATCATCTTCTCACCGTACAATGAGAAATTCATTCCCACATTTAGGCTTCTCATCATACTAACCATACCAAAGCTATCCCTCTGATAACTTCAATAAGGAGCCACAAAATGAAAATTTGAGCTTTACAAGGCCTAACAAGTTGCATTAAGCACTTAAGAACATTTACGCATGTAAAGGATTGTTTAAAGGGATCTTTTCTTAATTCGCGTAAGGTCTTTTCTTAGGGAACATTGTGCCTAATGTCTCCAAGAGATGAAAAATCAAAGAAATATCATGCTCTCAGAGGAAAGCAAACCCAATGACACCACCAAGAAAAAAACACATTGAAAGAAGAAAGAAAATCACACAAAGAACATAAGGATGTAAAAAATAATTCCAATGTATGCCCCCACTTTAAAGCGATTGCTAACACCATTGTTGTGAGTAATCTTTTTTAAAGTAGTCAATGAAGAAGAAAGGAGAGCTTCTTCAGAAATCCCTATGCCAAGTCATATGTTCCTGAATGAAACAACATCGTGGATAAGGGATTTCATCCAAAATGCAATAACTAAAGATAACTCAGTACGTCACATGCACTCCAACTTAAGGCGTGTCGTCCACATGCCAACTTAAGGCATGTCGTCCACATCCCAAGCTTTCTCTTATATATATATATAGAAAGTTATCGACTAGCCAAAAGAGGCAACGACAAGTGTCATACAAGGACAGGGCTACGTAACACCCTTTCCCACACTTAGTGGAAGACAAGGGTGAGCCGAGGTGATAAAAAATGACCCGATTGTCAGATCACCCTGACATGACTTGAAGATAGAAAAATATTAAGGAAAGAATTTAGTCATAAACAATGGAAACAATTAACTTGCGAAATAAAATGACTCATTTGCATTATCATTATGTTGATAATAATTAGGTAGAAAACTATGACATCCATGAATTTATTTTACTATAAATGAGGTGAAAATGGGTAGAAAGGCTACATTTTTATGCCCTAATATGTTGCAATAGTTTCAGCCTTGTTCTCCTTGTGTTGTGCAGTGCGGTGCTTGGGTTCATGACATGGCTTAACCACCTCCTATAGATCTTGGATCTTGTATAAATCTGGCAGTTGTATCAGGCATTAATAGGTCAATCTTTTGGTGCAACAGTAGCTACCTATGTAACAATTGATATCAGAGCCGAGGTCTCTAATTGAAATGACTTGGAGATCAAACATATTAAGGAGATAATTTAGTCATAAGAAAAGGAAACAATTAAAATACCCAAATAAAATGACTCATTTATATTATCATTATGTTGATACAAATTACAAAAGAAACATATATTGAACCCATTAACAATAATTAGGTAGAAAACTATGTGATCCATGCATTTCTTTTACTACAGATGAGGTGAAAATGGGAAGAAAGGATAAATTTGTATGCACTAATATGTTGCAAGAGTTTGGCCCTTGGTCTCCTTGTGTTGTGTAGCATGGATCTTGGGTTCATGACATGGCTTAACCACCTCCTATGGATCTTGGATCTTGTATAAATCTGGTAGTTGTATTGAGCATTGACAAGTCAATCTTTTGGTGCAATGACAACCGCCTATCCAACAATTGGTATCAAAGTCGAGGTTACAAATTTGAACACCTCGCTTGCACTGTTGGGATTGTTGCAATATTTTTACCCTTGGTCTCCTCGTGTCATGTAGCATGGCACTTGAGTTCATGAAATCTAATCCAGTGTGCAACCCCCTTTACTTTGATTATTTTTAACACATTTTTGTTTCTTAGTGTTGCCTATATTTTTATTATTTAAGTGCACACAAACCCACTTTCCACTAGTCGTTTGACTATGCTTGGGTCATCCCACAATAGTGGTTTACAATTTTTGGCCAAAATGGACATTGAATTAAATTTTTTTAACTAATCTTCACATTTGAGCACCTATATTTGCTAAACTTTGAGGAATTTGAAAATGATGCAAACTAGTGATTTGTGACATTTTGTCTATAGATTCTAAATATATATTTTTAACATTTTTAGAATAAAATTGCATTTCCTTTGAATCCATATCCTTCCAAGACTAGTTTTTAATAGTAAACACCATTTTTAAAGAGTGGCCTGTATTGGCTAACACAAATTTTTTTCTATGAAGCATAAAATTTTATGTTTTCTAATTTAGATTCGTGACTATAATATCTAGTACTTGCAATTGGTTTCATAGCATTTTAAACAATTTTTTCTTAATTATGTTTTGAAGTCAAACCACTTACAATTTAGACATAGGTTTACTTACTGACTGTTATTCCCCCAATTTAAACTTGGAAATTTTAAATTTTTTAATGCATTCCTTTACTCACCCTTGAGCATGTGGAATCACAAAAAATGATTAAATTTGAAAATCTGATAGAGATGATGCAATTTCCTTTCATGGGAATGATCCTAACCCTATTCCACAAAATATGCCTAATTTTCATGCCAAAATACTTCACTGTCTACGAGATTTTAATCCTTACATTTTCCCATCTATGATTTGCAAACTTGATCAAAATCTGAGATTCTAGTTGCTGGACCAAAAAAAATTTTGGGTTTTTCTTGGAGATGTATCATTGAAATGTTGTCCAAATTTTGTGCCAAATGGAGCTATTTTGTGGGAGATATTTTGTGGGAGTTAGGTTTATCAAAGGTGAATGACTTTATTAAAATTTGAATGTTTGTAGTGACATCATAGAGTCGATATTTTTTGTGGAGTTAGGTTTATCAAAAGTTGTAAAAATGGGTAAATATACTCATTTTGGAAAATGAATTTATTTTAGGTGGTTTTGAAAATATTTATATGGAAAGTTCATATTTGAAGGTTATAAATTTCATGTTGTCGGAAGTTTCCAAGGTTTTAAAACTCTTTAGGCGACCAACTCATAGTTTTTAAAGTTGTTATTTCCCCCGACTTCCTGACATCATCTCTCTCTCTCTCTCTATCTCTCTCTCTCTCTCTTCCAAGCATAGTGCAATAATCAAGGATGTGTATATGCAAACATTTTGAAACAGCTTTGAAACAGCTTTGGAAACTTTTTCTTAGTGACTATATGCAAATGCATAAAATGGATTTGTTAACTCAGCCTCAAAAATCCATAGGCAACACAGGAAAGAGCACGTGGACAGTCTAATAGAACGTATCAAATAAATGTCTTCTCATGGGAAATCATAATCGTACCTAGATATAAATGAAATAAACATTGAAGAAGGTTTCGAAAATTCTCAGGATAATGCAGTTGGTGAGGTGCGCATAGTGTATCCACAAAATGGATTTGTTGAAAATAAAGGCAGCTCAGGAAAATGAAAGAATCAGAGCACATAAACTATTCAAAGGAAGATCTCATGAGCTATAGCTCTATGATCCCTACAATCTTGGATTAAAATGTAAAGCCAGATTCGGTCCCATCGCTCATCCATGGCAACTAAAGATCAAATTAAGTAGATTCTCAATGACTTGTATTCTTGACATGGCCCACGCCTGCACATGTTATACATTTGATAAACTTCAATAGCATAAAGATGAGTTTAAATCCCAAACTGAGAACCATAAAAATCAGGTATTCCTTCATGGATTCTTTCGCAGCTGGTATTCGAGCTTCGCAATACTATTTGTGTTTTTTGATTGGTTCTTCGTGGACTAGACATTGTTGAGGATGATATGCGTATTCCAGTGGATACAAAGCTACCAATTTTGACCAATTTTCATTAACACATATATGATCCTGCATGGCACTTATCATGCAGAGTTAATGACTACAAAGAACTAGTGGACCGATTTCATCATGTGTCTACTGTCTTTTTTGCTCTTCGAAAGAGATATCAAGAAGCAATTGAAGAAATAACTAGAAGGATGGGTGCAAGGATGGAAATATTTATCTATCAAGAGGTAGAATCAGTTGATGACTCTGATGAATACTACCATTATGTTGTAGGATTAGTTTTCTACGGATTGTCTAGACTATTTCATGCAGCTTTTCTTAAGGATTTGCCTCTAGATTTCTTGTCCCATTCAATTGGTTTATTTCTTCAGAAACTCAAAATTATAAGAAACTACTTTGAAGCACACCAAGGCAGTCAACAATGCCATGATGCATTTAAACAAATGCGTGAGCAGATTATGTTTAAATATGATCAAGTTGCACGTATGAATGTTGGAAAGATTACATCCATACTAAATAGTGGAAAAACCTGCTTTGCTAGGTGTAGCCTCCAAATCACCTCTAGTGACAGCCTGAGAAAGGATTCTCCGATCACTCTAAAGGATGATCTAACATATTCCTGCTCAAGAAGATGCAATGGTACTCAAAGATTCATTTTGAATATACCACTTGAGGATGAGAAAGGGCATTCGGTTGAGAATCCAAGTCTCTACAAAATAGAACTCCAGAAATATGGTCGAGGTTTATTAGATTCAAAAAGTGGGGCTACATCTAGTGGTCTTCATAATGATTTTAGGCAAACTGCTTCATCCTTCAAACCCCACACAGAACCTGGAGTAGGACCTGCATATTTTGTGCTTAATGTTGACAACTATACAAGGGGTGAATCTCCATATAAAGGAGGGAGATTTAGTAACTTCATCACTGGATAAAGAAGAAATAAAAATTTAAGTAGAAGTCAAGAACGTGTATATGAGTTGTTTAGTTAAGTTGTTAGTTCATCGGCTTGCCATCAAATTTCCAACTCCAAGTTTGATCTTCACTTTGTCTTCTTTAGAAAGCTAGAAATTTTTTGGCCTTCTATTGATCAGAGAAAAGGAATTGTGCCAAATTCTAAGGACCGCATCTTGATGCCAAGTAAACTAGATAATGCCTCACACATAAATAGATTATATGTTGTAGGATGGTTCAAGAGAGGTCCTTCAGGTATCACAAGGACCAATTTATATCATGCAGAAGAAATAATTGAGAGCATTTTAGAGGATATCAGAGCCAGTTTGTTAGGTGGATATCACTCTTCACATCCTGGAAGGGTGGGCCTGCTTGAAGCATTGCGAACCAAAGGTGTTCAGTGTATATCCTTCAATAGATAGGAGAAGATTGATACAAAAGAAAAATAATTTCAAGATCGTTGAAAGGAAAACCCGGAGAAAAGATAACTTCATGCCAAGAGTTGTTACAAGTTGCGAATGCATAGATGTGTTGCAAAAGAGATTTTCATTGACATAACAACTTTAATTCAAGGCAGTGCATGCATAGCATTATTTTTCAATTGTTACTATGGATAAATCACAATTGGCCGAAGATGGGAAAATTCTAATAGCCCTTGATGTTGTGCACCTAGCTGAAGGATTTTAATCTATGGTCATAGATGTTCCTCTACTTTCTATTTCAATAAATAACATACTATAAGCAGCATGCGACAAATTTTCCAAAGGGGGACACAAACTTAATGAATATACTTTCAAATACTCATATCTTCTAACTCAATAATTGAAATTTTATCCTGAAATAAAGATATGACTCGAAAGGAATGCGGAAGGTTATCTAGAAACAATTATGTGAAAGGGAAAGGCATAATTTTTTTTTGAATTATCTAATTTCAAGAAGCAGATACAGGAACTGAAGAGTCTCATTAGGGAGGCTTATTTAATGTAAAAATATTTCTAAAGGGGGATCTTTTTTCAGCTATTCACTCGAAGGTTGTGTTCGAGCAAACCTCTTTTTGGGTTCACGCAAACTTCCCCCCCCTTGAGTGAACCACTTAAAACCCATTTTTTTTTTCTTCAGAGCATTTTTTTACAATTTTTCTTCATGAAGGGAATTTTAAAGCAATATTGTGGGATCACTCGCTTGTACAGATTAAGCTTACATGAGTCTATTGATGATATACTATTAGTGACCTACATCTAAATCACAATGTCATCGTAACTCATCTATCAACTAAATAACACATTGTTTTCTACCTCTAAATCATCTATCAACTAGAGTTTAAAAAGTTTATTTTCAATAATTGTAATCCTTCATCTATCTATATTGTCGAACAACCCAACTTGACAATAAAGCTATCAATTTCTATCAAGTTCTAGAGCTACATGCCGCCCAATTATAGACATAGGAAAAGAAATAATTAAATTTTTCTTATGCTTTAATTTGTATTTTGGAAACAAATTTAGGTTTTCTTAGAGTTTATATTACACCATAGTTAGTGAATAAATGGTTATGGTTTCTTAAATTAGAAGATAGTTTTAAAATTTAAATAGTTATTAAAACTTATATCTTAATAGCTTTCCATTCAATTTTGATAATACAAATACTTTGTTCTTCTTGTTAAATATCAAAGACATATTCAAAATCGAAGTACACAACCGTGCTGCCAGTAGTTGGTAGAAAATTCTTAGGAACAGAACCTTATTTTTTGTAAGGGTTGTAAAAACTCCAATCATGAATTTTTAATAGACAAATACCTAAATAAACCATTGTGAAGATATCTTATCATTGTATGTTATTTTATTGTGAAATTATTTTATCATAATTTATGGAATGTCACGAAATTTGCATACGAAAAAACATGTCAACTTCTGCTATATAATTAATAGAACTATTAGGTGGGATTAAAATTTTTTTATTGCACATCTATGTTATGCATTTGATCTTTCTTCTTTGAACTAGAGTGCCATATGTTCTTGGTAGTAAAGTAAGGTTGAAAATAATAGTAAGACTATGGGAAGACAGAGGAGGAGGTGAGTGGAGAGGAGAGTGAACATAGGGAAATTTTTTTTTAGGTTTATCATGGTGGCCTATGGAATTACTTTTATAGAGCATGTGGTAATCAATATGTAAACTCAGTTTTTTTCATCATTACAAAAAACCCAAGTTTAGCGACATGAAAGTTGTTTTGTGAGCTTTTATATGTTTCAATCTCCCATTTTTCTTCCGTCTAATTTACAAATTTTATCTAACATCAAAATATGATGTGGAATGCATGCATTGGGGGTTGGTTATAAAGGACAAGTATGAGATGGGTTAATTATTATTTCTAAATCTAATATGATGTAAACTAAGTGCAACTTTATTGTTACTATCATCCAAATTGTGGAATATTTTCTTTTATTCAAGTGTGCACGTTTGAATTCCATTGATCAACAAGCCTCTAGCATGGCTATATTTTTATTTTCACTAGATAAATATATCTCAAATTCTTGGATTTTTTTTCTTTATTCTGTTTCTTTCTTGAATGATTCATTAAACTCTAATCTTCATTCAACCATGGACGACTTTGAGAAGCATAATGCATTATTTTCTAATTGGAATCTATAATTTTGAGCTAGCTAAGGGTTCATAATAAGTTGAAAATAGGTCGATCATGTGGCAATCCAACACATTAGTGCGTGCTTGATTAAGAGAAATATTTCCCTTGCAATTCAGAAGCTCTGAATTTACAAAGAAACAAGGAAAAATAGAATGTGGTGTATACAAACATCAATAAAATGATCAAAAAACTTAGTAGGTGAGGGAATATAATTAAGAGGGACCTTCACATGAAGAAGAGCCAAAGAAGGAACTTTGCTATCAACCATGCAGAGTAATTCCCATGCTAGAGCATAGACATTCTAAAATAAGTTTTTTCCCATGACCACATAAATTTTATTTGTGCAAGGTTCATTGATTTCTTTATTTTTTAAAGTTGTAACAGAAATCAGTATTTACTTTGTAGAAATTAGAGATGCCCACAATTTCGGTGAAGCTCAATTTGTAATCTTTAAATTTCTTATAAAATTTTGAGGTAATAAAATAGAGGGAAATTCCCATGGCATTCCAAAGAGTTGTATCATGCCAATGATCCCTAATACTAAAATACAACTAATAATTTTATTGGAAAAGTGAAGAATTGTGCATTACATCAAAAAAATTGTGGCATGCATTCATGAATTTAGAGCATAAGCATGTGTTTAATATGGTGATTTTGAATTGTTCTAATGTAATATAGTTTTCTTCAGAATTTATCATATATTTTTTATTGATCAATATTTATTTAAGCACTTAGTTGTGGCCTGGGGGAGCTTAGAGAGCTACAATTTTTTTAGTAAGATCAATACACTAGGACTAACCCTCCAAATGGAGTTTATATCTTTCATAGTGTTTGGATTACCCCAAATACCAACTTTGCATGAAATCCCTTAGTTTTTCTTTCCATTGTAGAGGTACAACAAGTTATAGTCTTCAATACCTTTAGCAATTGTATATTTCATCCTTTTCCACAAGCATTGCAAGTTCATAAGATTTACCTACAACAAAGTAATCATTTTTTGCATACTATTATTTTTTATTTCTCCAATACAATTTATTGTAAAAATGTTTGATATAAGGAATGAATTTTTTTTTAAATTTTTTAGATGAAAAAACTTGGTACAATAGATTGTAAGTACAGGTTTAATATAAGGAATGAAATATTTTTCAATTTTTTAGATGGAAAGATCTCAGTTATATATATATATATATATTTATATCTCCAATCTTAACTTTTCATTGCTCTAATACAATGGATTGTATATACCTTTGATATGAGGAATGAATTTTTTTTCAAAATTTTATATGGAAAACACTTGGTTATATATATTGATTTACATCTACAATATTAACATCCTGTTCATCTTGATAGATCATAGGGAGTGGGATGTAAAAAATCTTCTCCACAGATTTTTCCAAATGCTATTTTCTTACATCTCAAGTATTGATAAACAATTATGTTCTTAGTTTTGATTCACTTTAAGTTAAACCTTCAATATGTTTTAGGTGTTTCTACTTCTCATGCCTCATTAGGTGAAGAAAGTATCAAGATGTTAACACTTCTTGGAATTTATATTATTCCATAAATACAATGCTTGACAAGGAAACATTATGATCACGTACAAGAAAGTATTATATTTTATTTACCCAAAATGTAAAGGAACATTCACAATCTTATGAATATAGAATTAATCATGTCAGAATTAGATAGAAGAATTCCTATTAGATTTATCCTTTCTCAAAAATACCTTTCAATTCAAATTCATTCATATTACTTAATATGGAAAGGTTGTCACCATTTTTTACTCTCGCTATTGCTCTATGAAATATTAATATTACTGAGGTTTGCCAAATAGTTTACCATGCTGGCATGAAAACGTAGGTTTTATATGTTGTGCCTAAGGTTCATATTGGTTTTAATCACCTACAGTCATATTTTATTATCCATGGTTTATGGTTTTGGAGACTTTATAATATATATCGTGTTTTAATTTATTTGATGAATAATGGACTTGATTTGTGTCATTATACTATAATTTGGTTGGTTTATCATGTTGACATCTTATAAACCCAGTTTTCATTCACTTAATGTTGTGTATGTAGAGTCCCATTGGATGTAAATATATTTTCTGGTTCTTGAGATGTAGACTATAAGACTATAAAATATGTCATGTAAACATTATGATCCAATATAGCTTTCATTATCTTTATATGTTGTACCTTCTTTTATAAGGTCTATTTTAGTTTTAGTCACCTAGTATCACTTTTTATTGTACTTTCTAGCTTTATTATCCATGGATGTAAATATAGTTGATGGTTTTTGAGTTGTAGGCTAGAAGCCTTCATAATATTATGTCATGTTTTGATTTATAAGATGCACAATGGGTTTGACTTGATCCATAATACAAATTGTAGCACCACCATTTCAACATGTGTTACATAGCACATATATTAGGTTATTCAATACTTCAAGTCCTTATACATCAATTAGCAAAAATAAATCCTATAGATTATATGATAGTTATACACATTAGTGTATTTAAGCAAAGTGCTTAACCAAGGGGTTTACCTAAGAAAACATGACCCTTGCAATCCATCAATCTCTCTAAATTGTTAGTCAATAATACATTTATTTATGTATTTGTGATGCAATTCAATCCCACATGTTATAAGATTTTTTTTCACTTTACAATATTTTAGTAATGTATAATTTATGGGGTTTATCTCAGCAAACATAACCCATGTGATCTAATGATCTCAGTAAGGAATTATTCAATATTGCAAGTTCTTACACATTAATCAACCAAATCAATTGTAGAACCTACAATAGTTCAATGCGCCAAAGAATTTTTGCAAAGGATGAGGTCAACATCATGGAGCTCAAGTTTAACTTGCAAGCAATACTCTAATAGCTATAAATTTTATATATGAAGTAGTACACTGAGAATATATTTTTCTATATTGCAACATCAAGATTATATGCTTCATCAATACTTATTCTTCATCATTTTTTCAAAAGCTAGGTGTGATATCCTCTTCATTTAATTTCAAAATAGCATTTCTGATTATCCATTCTCAACTAATAATATGTTTTCTAGCTTGGCGATCCAAGCTAAAATGTTGGCTCTAGTATAACCTTTGTTATTTCACATGGAATACATTATAGAAAATATTATTATAAGGTAAAAATCAAACCGAAATTTTGTAACATATTTTTTTAGTAGAGGAATGAAGACATTTGAGGTTATATTTATAGATGTCTTTAAAATTAAAAATGTCAATTCATCACCCTAATCTATTGTGTGCTAATGTTTTCCAAGAACTACTTAGGGGTTGATGAACTAGGACTAGCCATTTTCAAATTGGGTGCTCCACCATTGAGTAACTAATTCATTTAGAAATTGATTTGTCTATGGTACGGTTATGGCTGATTTTTCAACACCCCCTTGAGCAACACTATAGGTGCTCATGACTTCTAGCTTGCTTGAGATCGGTGACCTATCTCTAATACCATGATAAAAAATTCATGGACAACCTAGGATTTTAACATAGAACCAAACCATTAAGGTCTTTTACTAGTAAATTATTGGCCCACCTGATCATTGGTCCATTTATGGTTTATGTGTGACTCCTCTTCTAACATTATAATTTCTACTTACAAGTGATTTTTCCTTTGGTTTACTCTTTGTAAGCATTTGGGATTTCCAAAATTGTCTAATAATAGAGATACAGTGGGGAGAAGCAACATGTCTCTTCAAAAGACAATTCTACTTGTGGGAGTGTTATTAGAACATGTGAAATTAATCAAATATACACTTATATGAATAATTATTTGTTACAATAGGTGAAATATAGATAATATTTAATATGTGTTGGCTACAAGTGTAATTTAATTATTTTACTTTTGGCACCTACAATTAAATATTAACCTCGAAAATATGGTATAAAGTTTAATTTTATAGTATAAAAATAATACATAAACCTCGAAGAAGACAATATATAAAAAACATATACTATACAAATGTATTTTCTATTTCTTTCAATATTACAACACTTATGTATACATGAATATTACATATTATTATCTTATCCTAACATCACACAAAAGTTAATGATTACAAAAATAAACATAAATTTTCTATATCTCCATATATGTTCATTCCTTATTAGTTTAGATACATTATCCTTTAAAATTGATTGCATGCTTTATTTTCTTACATGTAAATTTTATACAAATACATTTTAAGATTAATTGCATAAATTACATGTTTACATGTATACATAATTAAATATGCTAAAATTTGAGATAAAATTAGCTATTTCCTAATTTATTACAGTCCAATTCATCTATCTAAAATTTAAAGACAACTAAACTTATTTTCATATCCAGGGTAATTGATTTTAAGACTAAATTCAACACATTCTTCAACATAATTCTTAAAAGAAGCTTCAAAACCACAAAGTTCAAGGGCAAAAAATTAGAGCCAATCTGAATTGGTTAAAAAGCGGGGACAAGGGTTCCAAGTTTTTCTTGAATTACCTAAAGGAAAAGAACTCAAAGGAGAAAATTGGCCAAATTTGGGATGGTACCCAAATGCTCTCATCTCAGGAAGAGGTTCTTGAGTAGTTCCATTCCTTCTATAAGGTTCTCTTCTCCTCAGAAGATGGAGTAGTTGGCCTGAAGGCGAGGGGGCTCATCAAAGGCCTCATTCCTAAGAAGATTATTGAGGAGGATGTGGTCAAGCTTGAGGCTGATTTAACGAAAGAGGAAATCAGAAAGGCAATCTTTTCTATGAGCAATGACAAGTACCCTAGTTGTGATGGGTTTCATGTTGAGTTTTTTAGAACCTTTGAAGATTGGATTTGCAAGGACCTACTGCAAGTCTACAAGGAGGCCCTAGACAAGGGCTCTTTAGGGAAAGAGATTAACAGGAGGATTATCAAGCTACTCCCAAAAGGGGGAGACAAAACCTTAGTTAAGAATTGGAGAACCATCACCTTATTAAATGCCACTTATAAGATTTTGGCTAAGGTTATTTCCCTAAGGCTTGCCAACATTCTCCCAAATTTTATAACCAACACTCAAACGGGTTTCATAAAAGGGCGATATATTCTAGAAAACTTGATCACAAGTTGGGAGGCTCTAGAATGGGCCAAGCAGTCCAACCAAGATTCGGCCATTCTGCTATTGGATTTCCAAAAAGCTTATGACAGAGTGGAGTGGGAGTTCCTAAGGGTTGTTCTCCAAGCATTTGGCTTCCCTGCGAAGTTTTGCAGTATGGTGAATACCTTGTTGAAGGATGCCTCGACAGAAGTTGAGGTTAATGGCAAGTTGTTAGAGCAAATAACGCTGGAGAGATCAATTCGACAAGGTTGACCCCTTGCTCTGGCCCTTTTTGTAATTGCTTCCGATGCTCTGTCTTACCTACTAAAAGATAACTCCTTTTCCCCCAAGATCAGAGGGATCAGACTACCTGATAACGACGACCTCACTAATGTGCAATTCGCTGATGATACTTCATTCTTTGTGGAAATGAATCAGAGGAATTTGCAATCTTTAATGGTGAAGCTTGATTTATTTTTCCAGGCTTCTGGGGTGAAGCTATCCAAAGCTAAGTCCATCTTCCTAGGCTGGAAAGAAAATCCTCCAAAGTGGTTGAACAGGTTTGGTTTCCAATGGGGAGGCCCCACAAGCTGGTCAGGTACCTAGGAATCCCTTTTGCTGTCAATCCCAATCTCAAAGAGATGTAGAATTGGATTAGAGGTAAAATTGATAGGAAGCTTGAGAGCTGGAATAGGAGATATCTCTCTCTTGCAAGAATAATCCAAGTGTGTCAGAAAATTATTGCTTTGTACAACATTTATTTCGCTTCTGTGTGGTTCTTTTGTAGCTACCAAGTGAATGAAATTCATAAGAAGATAAGGGGATTCCTTTGGTTTGATGAGAAGGGTAAAAGAAAGAGACACTCGGTGAAGTGGGATTGGTGTGTCCTCAGTAAGTAGCAAGGGGGTATTGGCTTAAAAGACTTAAAAGCTCAAGGTATAGCACTTGCTGCTAAGTGGATCCTTAAGTCCCTGAGTGGTAATGAACCTTGGAAAATTCTGGTGAGAAACAACATCAAAAGGCGGTCCCAAAGAAAGCCAAATCTTGGAAAATCCTTCCCCTAAGTGACATTCTCCTCAGCAAATGCCCCATGGTCCCTACTGGCTCGCCGGTATTTAGGAATATCTGGAGGGCGTGGGAGCCTACTAAGAATAAAGTTAATTTAAGGAATTATAACATAATTTTGAAAAATAACTAGAAGTGTCATTCCTCCAGATCTGTGTGGTGGAATATAGAGCATAATAACAAGACTCTTGCTCTGCTTCAAGGGTGTTTTGCCAAAGCGTGGAATGCTAAACGTATCAGAACCTTTGGAGATATTCTCGCCAGGGCTAGTTTAAAAAATTGGAATGAGCTGTGCCTGGAGTTCAACATTCCAAGCTCCAACTACAGAACCTTCTCCACCATTCGGGAAGCCTGCAATGGTGCAGTTTTGCCAATGGCTTCGGGAGATACGGTCAACATTTTCGAGGATTTCATTTGGCAAGATGGCACTAGTGCTGGTAATGTGAAGGCCAAAACAATTTGCAATGACCTTATGAGCAGCACCATTGTGATGGACCATATTAACTCCTGTTGGGGTATGTCCGTGGACATTAAGAAGTTTCAAAATATTTTTTCTTTTGTTTGGCATAGTTCCATGGAGCCTAAAAAGGATTCCTTTAGATGGCTTGTTCTTTTACAGAGGATTTCGTTTAAAACTAACTCTAATGATGTTAAAATTTGTAGCATATGCAGAGTCTCAGAATCAGTCAAGCCCATTCTTTTTGAGTGTTTCTATGCTCAAGAAATCTAGAGCATGTTTTGTTACAATTTAAATTTTTGGAATGATAATGGTAAAGCTCATTGGAACAATGTGTTGTTTCCAGATTATGAGATTAATAAAAAATACAAGAATTTTTGGTACTTACTTACTAACGAAGTTATGTGGCACATTTGGAAAATGAGAAATGAAAGCAAATTTAAGGTGTCCAAGAGGGAACTTATCGAGTTTAATAAAAAACTCAATTTTCTTAATATTTCTATGTAGGTCTCGGTGAACATGGAGAATTCTCTGGGCGATTTTTAGTCTACAAAGGATCAAAGGGGTTGTGGCCAGATGCATCAGCTTTATGGTGAAGCACCTGAACTTTTCTATAGAACCCTCGATGAGTTTCAAAGGCATGTTAAGGAGGGGAACAGTCAAGAATGATTCCAAGAAGATGTTTTCTCTACATCATACGCAGGAGGAAGAACATGTTTTAGTCACTATGGAGATTGAGGTGAACTAGGGGAAACCAAATATGGAGTTCTTTTTGAGATCATTGAAGGCAGTCAAAAAGGAACTCATTCATCAGGTGGTTGCTGAGAAAGATGATTGAGAGCTTTGAGACAATAGAGGTCTTCTCCTATGATGTGAGAGAGGCTATTCAAACTTTCATCAACTGGGGTGCAGTGGAAGACTATTCTATCTCCTTTTTTATACTTTTCGCTTTCTATAGGCAGCTGCATTATGTTTTGTATCTTTTTTAGTTTTGGAAAAAGTTATAATCAATTTGTAATTCGCAATTCTGTATAGTTGTTTTTCACTGTTGACAGTCTGTATCTACCTGAGACATTTAGCTTTGATCTTTGTATCTAGCTGTGTTATATAGTACTACAGCAGTGATATATTGTTGTTGGCATATTGTATCTAGCTATGGATACGTTGTAATCTGACTGTTCATTCTATTATTAATAAAAAAACATTATTCTTAAAACTAAATATATTAATATCTCTTATTCATTTCTTGGCAGTAATTAATTTCCTCGCATAATTTAATTAGCTTAAATTACTTAAGAACAAGGTTCACTTTTTCTTAATACTACTTTTCCTTCCCTTCCTTATTTGAACAATTGGGTATTTAATTAATAGATAGTGCTCATGGTTAAAAATATTGACCTATATCCTTATTCTAGGGATAATTTTTATTACAATATTTCAATCAATTACAAGTAGGGAGGTAGTTTTGGATGGTGGTTTTTGGATGTAGGGTCAACATTGCTTATTTCTCAAGCCCTAGTTCTCTTAATCCAACCCTCTCATAGAACACATTAATGTTCTTCCCATTTTAATTAGAATTCCTAATCTCCCTCTTCCAATTTGGAGTGACCCTTAATTTTATTCCATTAGTAAAAGTATTGTTCAATTCCTAAATATGGACTCTACTACTTCAAATCTTAGTCAACATCAAAATTTTGAAGGCTCTTCCTAAAAATGTCATTCTAAGAATTGAAGACAAACCTTGGAATCAATTCATGGATTATTAGAATCTTCCCTTTTTCTATAAATGGCACTTTGCTATTGGACAAATAGATTTTTATTTCACCCACTCTTGTCACTTAGTGGTGGGCTTAAATACTTTGTGCTAAAAGTTCCTTCTTGAAAACTTGATTATTGGTGATATATTTGAACTTTGGGGTGTTCTTTCAAATCAAGTGGACCCTAATGTTACCATGGTGACAAATATTCATGCATAGGCTCTTTCTATGTTTAGTCAAGTTTATATGATCCTGAACCAAAGGAAATAGGGTTCCACCTTTTAGGAGATGGAACTAGGTTTAGGACCTATTTCAGTTTATGTTCATTAGGAAACCCTAGAGACTTCAACCCAATGATTCGATTGAGGGAAGGGTTAGGAGGTTTCCTTAGGTCTGATTAGAAAGGGGGTTCACTAGTAAATGAAGTTTTTAAGGAGGAATGAAAACCCTAATGCACTAAACCCTAGAAAGTTTAAAGAATTAAATCAAACGATCAAACAAAAATCAGACAGAAAGGAACTTGGTAAACTGATGGATTCCAAGCAAGATCTGCAACTCTAAGATTCTACATTTTGAAGTGCACTCGGACTCATATGCCAGGCTAGGAAATTTATTCCTAATCTAGGTTTTGGCAAAAAATCTAGAATCTCCTGGTAATTGATTATGATCTGCAAAAATCTAGCAAAAAGGGTGTACTGGGACTCATACGCCCAAACAGTTGCAAAGTGTGCCAAAAAAGTGAAAAGTGTCCTAGGAGAAATTTTTTGAAGTGAACTTTGTGAGCCTCTAAATACAAATTAAATAAGCACTTTCCCACTGGTTTCATGTAAATAAGTTGGATATCTTGCTCTAGATCTGATTTTTTGTGGGCCTTGACAAATTCTTATGACAACTTTGCAATTTTGGTACTTTTGAAGGCTTCAAGTCCACTTTTTCTTCAGCCTATAAACTTGCAGCATACAAAGAGAGGGAAAAAATGTTTTTTTTTTAGGGAATGGTGGCTTTCCTTGGTCAAACCCCATTTTGGTAATCAAACCTTAATGAGAAATGCAACATGAATGAGATGAAACATGAAACATAAGACTAAACAATAGAGCCTTGTTTGAAACCTTGTAGATCTACAAACAAGCATGAAGTGGCCTCAATGGATGTAGATCTTGATCATGACTCTTGATGAAAGATAATTCCTTTGAATACTTGAATTGATCTTGAACAATACATAACAACATTAGCTCAAAACCACATGCATGATGCACTAAATATTTGGCATGATGAAATGACTCTTGATTGTTGTAATAATCTTCTATAAATCTTCCCTTGAACGCCTTAGAAATGCTCCTGTGAAAGTACCCTTGAATGCTTATGAAATTCTAGCTTGTTAGAAGAAATTATGTGAAATAAGCTTGTATTTATACTTTTTTATGCCAAATTTCCCAAAATTACAACACTACAAGTTGACATCAAATCTAGGATAATAAAATCCCATCAAGAATTTGATTTAAAATAGGTCCTAGTTAAAGTGGGACTGGGCGTATGAGTCCTAGTGGCTTAAAACCGGCACACAAACTCTAAGAATGTCTTGTTTAATGTGATATTTAAAATAAATTCCTGAGACCTAGGTGGGACTCGTATGCCCAAGGTGGTGTATGAGTCCCAGATCAATAGATCTAAAACACATAACCAAAAACATTGAATTATGATTGGTTATTTGATAAGTGTCGAGATTATCCGTAGAAAGATGCAATTAATTAGGCTTGTGGATGCAAAATAGGACCAATTAAGATAAATAATCCCAATTAATTAATAAATCCCTAGATTAGTGTGAAAGTGTAAATATACACTTTACAACACCCTAAATAAGGCAGAATTAGGTCCATTTAGTTTAAAAGGGCCCTAAACTTAATGTGAATGTATAAAACACATTACAACACTACATCAAGGCAACATTTGGCTCATTTTAACATTAATTATTCTCAAATTAAGTTAGGAAAGGGATACTTTTTATGTTACTATATTTATCCCCCACTTTAGTGAGACGAGGAACTTGCTTCAAACTCACACTAAAGTACACATACAAGAGCGGTCCAAGTGTACCAATGTCGATGGTATAGAATGATAAAGATCAAGGAGGTAGCCAGGCCCCCAGGATCCAAAATCCTACATCAATCCAATATAAGCACATATGGACACACACAAGGTGTATGATATGCAACATCAAGATACACAAACATGTACAATGTCAATGACTAACAAAAATAAAAATAAAAATAGGTTGATCAAGCCTCGACTATTTTTCCAACACAATGTGGATCAAGTCTCAGCTGTTTGTCAAAAATGCACGCTCACTCTGAGGCAACGAAACTTCAGGTTGTCTGATGGGTGAGTATCCAAAAAGGGTGGCTTAGCGAGAAATCCATGCCTCTGTATCATCTTCTCACCATACAATGAGAAATTCATTCCCACGTGTAGGCTTCTCATCATACTAACCATACCAAAGCTATCCCTCTGATAACTTCAATAAGGAGCCACAAAATGAAAATTTGAGCTTCACAAGGCCTAACAAGTTGCATTAAGCACTTAAGAACGTTTACGCATGTAAAGGATTTTTTAAAGGGATCTTTGCTTAATTCGCGTAAGGTCTTTTCTTAGGGAACATCGTGCCTAATGTCTCCAAGAGAGGAAAAATCAAAGAAATATCACGCTCTCAAAGGAAATCAAACCCAATGACACCACCAAGAAAAGAACACATTGAAAGAAGAAAGAAAATCACACAAAGAACATAAGGATGTAAAAAATAATCCCAATGTATGCCCCCACTTTAAAGCGATTGTTAACACCATTGTTGTGAGTAATATTTTTTAAAGTAGTCAATGAAGAAGAAAGGAGAGCTTCTTCAGAAATCCCTATGCCAAGTCATATGTTCTTGAATGAAACAACATCGTGGATAAGGGATTTCCTCCAAAATGCAATAACTAAAGATAACTCAGTACGTCACATGCGCTCCAACTTAAGGCATGTCGTACACATCCCAAGCTTTCTGTTATATATATATATAGAAAGTGATTAACTAGCCAAAAGAGGCAAGGACAAGTGTCATACGAGGACAGGGCTACGTAACACCCTTTCCCCCACTTAGTGCAAAATAAGGGTGAGCTGAGGTGATAAAAAATGACCCGATTGTCAGATCACCCTGACATGACTCGGAGATAAAAAAATATTAAGGAAATAATTTAGTCATAAAAAATGGAAACAATTAACTTGCAAAATAAAATGACTCATTTGCATTATCATTATGTTGATAATAATTAGGTAGAAAACTATGACATCCATGCATTTATTTTACTATAAATGAGGTGAAAATGGGTAGAAAGGCTACATTTTTATGCCCTAATGTGTTGCAATAGTTTCACCCTTGTTCTCCTTGTGTTGTGTAGTGCGGTGCTTGGGTTCATGACATGGCTTAACCACCTCCTGTAGGTCTTGGATCTTGTATAAATCTAGTAGTTGTATCAGGCATTGATAGGTCAATCTTTTGGTGCAATAGTAGCTACCTATGTAACAATTGATATTAGAGCCGAGGTCTCTAATTGAAATGACTTGGAGATCAAACATATTAAGGAGAGAATTTAGTCATAATAAAAGGAAACAATTAAACTACCCAAATAAAATGACTCATTTATATTATCATTATGTTGATACAAATTACAAAAGAAACATATATTGAACCCATTAATAATAATTAGGTAGAAAACTATGTGATCCATGCATTTGTTTTACTACAGATGAGGTGAAAATGGGAAGAAAGGATAAATTTGTATGCACTAATATGTTGCTAGAGTTTGGCCCTTGGTCTCCTTGTGTTGTGTAGCATGGATCTTGGGTTCATGACATGGCTTAACCGCCTCCTATGGATCTTGGATCTTGTATAAATCTAGTAGTTGTATTGAGCATTGACAAGTCAATCTTTTGGTGCAACGACAACCGCCTATCCAACAATTGGTATCAAAGCCGAGGTCACAGGTTTGAACACCTCACTTGCACTATTGGGATTGTTGCAATATTTTCACCCTTGGTCTCCTCGTGTCGTGTAGCATGGCACTTGAGTTTGTGACATCTAATCCAGTGTGCAACCCCCTTTACTTTGATTATTTTTAACACATTTTTGTTTCTTAGTGTTGCCTATATTTTTATTATTTAAGTGCACGCAAACCCACTTTCCACTAGTCGTTTGACTATGCTTGGGTCATCCCACAATAGTGGTTTACAATTTTTGGCCAAAATGGACATTGAATTAATTTTTTTTAACTAATCTTCACATTTGGGCACCTATATTTGCTAAACTATGAGGAATTTGAAAATGATGCAAAATAGTGATTTGTGACATTTTGTCTATAGATTCTAAATATATATTTTTAACATTTTTAGAATAAAATTGCATTTCCTTTGAATCCATATCCTTCCAAGACTAGTTTTTAATAGTAAACACCATTTTGAAAGAGTGGCCTGTATTGGCTAACACAATTTTTTTTCTATGAAGCATAAAATTTTATGATTTCTAATTTAGATTCGTGACTACAATATCTAGTACTTGCAATTGGTTTCATAGAATTTTAAACAATTTTTTCTTAATTATGTTTTGAAGTCAAACCACTTACAATTTAGACATAGGTTTACTTGCTGACTGTTATTCCCCCAACTTAAACTTGAAAATTTTAATTTTTTTAATGCATTCCTTTACTCACCCTTGAGCATGTGGAATCACAAAAAATGATTAAATTTGAAAATCTGATAGAGATGATGCAATTTCCTTTCATGGGAATGATCCTAACCCTATTCCACAAAATATGCCTAATTTTCATGCCAAAATAATTCACTATCTACGAGATTTTAATCCTTACATTTTCCCTTCTATGATTTGCAAACTTGATCAAAATCTGAGATTCTGGTTGCTGGACCAAAAAAACTTTTGGGTTTTTCTCGGAGATGTATCATTGAAATGTTGTCTAAATTTTGTGCCAAACGGAACCATTTTGTGGGAGATATGGAGATTTTTGTCTTTCATCCAAGTATAGTTTCAGGAGAAATGAATAAGGACAATTTTGGAGTACTATTTGACGTCATCTGATCAGCTTCAAGTGACCTTTTGAGGTAAAATACATATGAGGATGGCATGCTATAAGGTCCTATGTTTTAAACGTGAATGACTTTATTAAAATTCGAATGTTTGCAGTGACATCATAGAGTCAATATTTTCCGTGGAGTTAGGTTTATCAAAAGTTGTAAAAATGGGTAAATATATTCATTTTGGAAAATGAATTTATTTGAGGTGGTTTTGAAAATATTTATAAGGAAAGTTCATATTCGAAGGTTATGAATTTCATGTTGTCGGAAGTTTCCAAGGTTTTAAAACTCTTTAGGCGACCGACTCATAGGTTTGAAAGTTGTCATTTCCCCCGACTTCTTGACATCGTCTCTCTCTCTCTCTCTCTCTCTCTCTCTTCAAAGCATAGTGCAATAATCAAGGATGTGTGCACAATGAATTTGTTGAAACAACTTTGGAAAATTTTTCTTAGTGACTATATGCAAATGCATAAAACCGATTTGTTAACTCAGCCTCAAAAATCCATAGGCAACACAGGAAAGAGCATGTGGACGGCCTGGTAGAACGTCTCAAATAAACGTTGAGGAAGGCTTTGAAAACTCTCAGGATAATGCAGTTGGTGAGGTGCACACAGTGTATCCACAAAATGGATTTGTTGAAAATAAAGGCAGCTCAGGAAAATGAAAGAATCAGAGCACATAAACTGTTCAAAATGCAAAGCCAGATTCGGTCCCATTGCTCATCCATGGCAACTGAAGATCGAATTAAGCAGATTCTCAATGACTTGTATTCTTGACATGGCCGGCGCCTACACATGTTATGCATTTGATTAACTTCAATAGCATAAAGATGAGTTTAAAGCCCAAACTGAGAACCATAAAAATTAGGTATTCCTTCATGGATTCTTTCGCAGCTAGGATTCGAGCTTCGTAATGCTATTTGGGTTTTCTGTTTGTTTCTTTGTGGACTTGACATTGTTGAGGATGACATGCGTATTCCTGTGGATACAAAGCTACCAATTTTGACCAATTTCCATCAACACATATATGATCCTGCATGACACTTCTCATGCGGAGTTAATGACTACAAAGAACTAGTGGACCAATTTCATCATGTGTCTATTGTCTTTTTAGCGCTTCGAAAGAGATATCAAGAAGCAATTGAAGAAATAACTAGAAGGATGGGTGCAAGGATGGAAATATTTATCTGTCAAGAGGTAGAATCAGTTGAGGACTATGATGAATACTGCCATTATGTTGCAGGATTAGTTTGCTTGGGATTGTCTAGACTGTTTCATGCAGCTTTTCTTGAGGATTTGCCTCTAGATTTCTTGTCCCATTCAATTGGTTTATTTCTTCAGAAACTCAACATTATAAGAAACTGCTTTGAAGCACACCAAGGCAGTCAACAATACCATGATGCATTTAAACAAATGCGTGAGCAGATTATGTTTAAATATGATCAAGTTGCACGTATGAATGTTGGAAAGATTACATCCATACTAAATAGTGGAAAAAGTTGCTTTGCTAGGTGTAGCCTCCAAATCACCTCTAGTGATAGCCTGAGAAAGCCTTCTCCGATCACTCTAAAGGATGATCTAACATATTCCTGCTCGAGAAGATGCAGTGGTACTCAAAGATTCATTTTGAATATACCACTTGAGGATGAGAAAGGGCATTCGGTTGAGAATCCAAGTCTCTACAAAATAGAACTCCAGAAATATGGTGGAGGTTTATTAGATTCGAAAAGTGGGGCTACATCTGGTGGTCTTCATAATGATTTTAGGCAAACTGCTTCATCCTTGAAACCCCACACAGAACCTGGAGTAGGACCTGCATATTTTGTGCTTAATGTTGACAACTATACAAGGGGTGAATCTGCATATAAAGGAGGGAGATTTAGTAACTTCATCACTGGATAAAGAAGAAATAAAAATTTAAGTAGAAGTCAAGAACGTGTATATGAGTTGTTTAGTAAAGTTGTTAGTTCATCGGCTTGCCATCAAATTTCCAACTCCAAGTTTGATCTTCACTTTGTCTTCTTTAGAAAGCTAGAAATGTTTTGGCCTTCTATTGATTAGAGAAAAGGAATTGTGCCAAATTCTAAGGACCGCGTCTTGATTCCAAGTAAACCAGATAATGCCTCACACATAAATAGATTATATGTTGTAGGATGGTTCAAGAGAGGTCCTGCAGGTATCACAAGGACCAATTTATATCGTGCAGAAGAAATAATTGAGAGCATTTTAGAGGATATCAAAGCCAGTTTGTTAGGTGGATATCACTCTTCACATCCTGGAAGGATGGGCCTGCCTGAAGCATTGCGAACCAAAGGTGTTCAATGTATATCCTTCAACGGATAGGAGAAGATTTATACAAAAGAAAAATAATTTCAAGATCGTTGAAAGGAAAACCTGGAGAAAAGATCACTTCATCACAAGAGTTGTTACAAGTTGCAAATGCATAGATGTGTTGCAAAAGAGATTTTCATTGACATAACAACTTTAATTCAAGGCAGTGTATGCATAGCATTATTTTTCAATTGTTACTATGGATAAATCACAATTGGCTGAAGATGGGAAAATTCTAATAGCCCTTGATGTTGTGCACCTAGCTGAAGGATTTTAATCTATGGTCATAGATGTTCCTCTACTTTCTATTTCAATAAATAACATAATATAGGTAGCATGTGACAAATTTTCCAAAGGGGGGCACAAACTTAATGAATATACTTTCCAATACTCATATCTTTTAACTCAGTAATTGAAATTTTATCTTCAAATAAAGATAGTTATGCCACGAAAGGAATGCAGAAGGTTATCAAGAAACAATTATGTGAGAGAGAAAGGCATAATTTTTTTTGAATTATCTAATTTCAAGAAGCAGTTACAGGAACTGAAGAGTCTCATTAGGGAGGCTTATTTAATGTAAAAATATTTCTAAAGGGGGATCTTTTTTTAGCTATTCAGGGGAAATAAGGGAGCAACATATTTCTCTTTTCTGCACAGTCTTGATGTACAGGGTTATTGAGTATGTGAACTCATATTTTGAGCATTGAATAAGTAAAGGAGATATTGTTAAATCTGTGCATTTATTAATGTCCTCTTTAAATTGCAGATGAACTTTGAGTCATTGTAATTTCTCTTCCATGTTTATCCTCTTATATTGAAACGTGTTTGTGTTGTTCTTGAAGCTTTGAATTCAAAATAATTTATCTGTTGAAAGGAGGTTTGTTGTTCATTATTTTCTTGAGTATCATTTGGCTGTTGAATAGGTGGGATTTGTATCATTTATTTGCATCGTTTCATTTTAAGTTAAAGTCATCGCATCTATTTCATGGTTATGGGTAGGTGTCAATTAGCTTTTTTTGCTTTCTGGTGAAAAGCATATGCAGTCTTTATTCATTGCATATCTATTGAAGGTAGTTGCACCTTGTAAAATAAGTAGAGAGCACTTGCAAATATCATTGAAAGTGACTCAACTGTTGATAGGATTTTCATGGGCATGGGCAAGAAGAGTATAAACTTCAACTGTTGGTAGGATGAGAAAGGGCATTCAGTTGAGAATCCAAGTCTCTACAAAATAGAACTCCAGAAATATGGTAGAGGTTTATTAGATTCGGAAAGTGGTGTTACATCCAGTGGTCTTCATAATGATTTTAGGAAAACTGCTTCATCCTTGAAACCCCACACAGAACCTAGAGTAGGACCTGCATATTTTGTGCCCAATGTTGACAACTATACAAGGGGTGAAACTTCATATAAAGGAGGGAGATTTAGTAACTTCATCACTGGATAAAGAAGAAATAAAAATTTAAGTAGAAGTCAAGAACGTGTATATGAGTTGTTTATTAAAGTTGTTAGTTCATTGGCTTGCCATCAAATTTCCAACTCTGAGTTTGATCTTCACTTTGTCTCGTTTAGAAAGCTATAAATGTTTTGGCCTTCTATTGATCAGAGAAAAGGAATTGTGCCAAATTCTAAGGACCATGTCTTGATGCCAAGTAAACCAGATAATACCTCACACATAAATAGATTATATGTTGTAGGATGGTTCAAGAGAGGTCTTGCAGGTATCACAAGGACCAATTTATATCGTGCAGCAGAAATAATTGACAGCATTTTAGACGATATCAGAGCCAGTTTGTTAGGTGGATACCACTCTTCACATCCTGGAAGGATGAGCCTGCTTGAAGCATTGCGAACCAAAGGTGTTCAGTGTATATCCTTCAATAAATAGGAGAAGATTGATACAAAAGAAAAATAATTTCAAGATCATTGAAAGGAAAACCCAGAGAAAAGATCACTTCATGGAAAGAGTTGTTACAAGTTGCAAATGCATAGATGTGTTGCGAAAGATATTTTCATTGACATAACAACTTTAATTCAAGGCAGTGTATGCATAACATTATTTTTCAATTGTTACTATGGATAAATCACAATTTGCTGAAGATGGGAAAATTCTAATAGCCCTTGATGTTGTGCACCTAGCTGAAGGATTTTAATCTATGGTCATAGATGTTCCTCTACTTTCTATTTCAATAAATAACATAATATAGGCAGCATGCGACAAATTTTCCAAAGGGGGGTACAAACTTAATGTATATATTATCCAATACTCATATCTTCTGACTCAGTAATTGAAATTTTATCTTCAAATAAAGATAGTTATGTCGTGAAAGGAATGCAGAAGGTTATCAAGAAACAATTATGTGAAAGAGAAAGGCATAATTTTTTTTTGAATTATCTAATTTCAAGAAGCAGTTACAGGAACTGAAGATTCTCATTAGGGAGGCTTATTTAATGTAAAAATATTTCTAAAGGGGGGTCTTTTTTCAGCTATTCGGTGGAAAGAAGGGAGCAGCATATTTATCTTTTCTGCACAGTCTTGATGTACAGGGTTATTGAGTCTGTGAACTCATATTTTGAGCATTGAAGAAATAAAGGAGATATTGTTAAATCTTTGCATTTATTAATGTCCTCTTTAAATTGCAGATGAACTTTGAGTCATTGTAATTTCTCTTCCATGTTTATCCTCTTTTATTGAAACGTACATATGTGTTATTCTTGAAGCTTTGAATTCAAAATAAGTTATCTGTTGAAAGGAGGTTTGTTGTTCATTATTTTTGTGAGTATCATTTTGGCGTGGAATAGGTGGGATTTGTATCATTTATTTGTATCCTTTTATTTCAAGTTAAGGTCATCACATCTATTTCATGGTTATGGGTAGGTGTCAATTAGCCTTTTCTGCTTTCTGGTGAAAAGCATACCCACTCTTTATTCATTGCATATCTATTGAAGGTAGTTGCACCTGGTAAAATAAGTAGAGAGCACTTGCAAATATTATTGCAAGTGACTCAACTGTTGGTAGGATTTTCATGGGCATGGGCAAGAAGAGTATAAACTTCAAATGACAAATCTATTAACCAACACTGACACATAATTTTTTTGTATGTATTGAAATTCCTTTTTTTTGTTGGATGAAGGACATCGATATCTAGTGTATAGATATTTTTCAAAATTTTTTTTTGATAATCTACTTTTTTTCCACATGTGAAAAACAAAGAGCTTGATTTTTGATGTAAAACGTATGTTTAATTAAACTAAAAAAAGTACATAATAGAACAAAAATATATTAAAATTAGATTTTATTGATAGCTCATTCCAAGAACTATGATCATCCAGTTGGGTCTATGAAGTTGATTCTATTTCCGTCTTCAACTCAAGCTCAGAAAGGAAAATTTTTGTAGAAAATTGCGAGAGCATAGGAAGAAGGGAAAAATAGGGGGGTTCAAGCGAACCCCCTACACCCCTCCAAGAAAAGTGGGGTTCGCTCGAACCCCCCTTTGTTTTGCAATTTTCCTTTGTTTTCATTAAGAAAATGTGCCAAAAAGGGGATGAAATCACTGAGGGGTTCACTCAGAGGGGGTGCTCAAGCAAGCCCCTTTTTGGGTTCATGCAAACTCCCCCCCCCTTCAGCGAACCACTTAAAATGCAATTTTTTTTTCTTCAAAGCATTTTTAAAAATTTTTCTTCATGAAGGGAATTTTAAACCAATATTGTGGGATCACTCACTTGTACAGATTAAGCTTACATGAGTCTATTCATCATAAACTATTAGTGACCTACATCTAAATCACAATGTCATCATAACTCATCTATCAACTAAATAACACATTGTTTTCTACCTCTGAATCATCTATCAACTAGAGTTTAAAAAGTTTATTTTCAATAATTGTAATCCTTCATCTATCTATATTGACGAACAACCCAACTCGACAATAAAGCTATCAATTTCTATCAAGTTCTAGAGCTACATGCCGCCCAATTATAGACATAGGAAAAGAAATAATTAAATTTTTCTTATTCTTTAATTTGTATTTTGGAAACAAATTTAGGTTTTCTTAGAGTTTATATTACACCATAGTTAGTGAATAAATGGTTATGGTTTGTTAAATTATCTAAGATAGTTTTAAAATTTAAATAGTTATTAAAACTTATATCTTAATAGCTTTCCATTCAATTTTGATAATACAAATACTTTGTTCTTCTTGTTAAATATCAAAGACATATTCAAAATGGAAGTACACAACCGTCCTGCCATTAGTTGGTAGAAAATTCATAGGAACACGACATTATTTTTTGTAAGGGTTGTAAAAACTCCAATCGTGAATTTTTAATAGACAAATACCTAAATAAGCCATTGTGAAGATAGCTTATCATTGTATGTTTTTCTATTGTGAAATTATTTTATCATAATTTATGGAATGTCACAAAATTTTCATACGAAAAAACATGTCTACTTCTGCTATATAATTAATAGCGCTATTAGGTGGGATTAAAAAAAAATTATTGCACATCTATGTTATGCATTTGATCTTTCTTCTTTGAACTAGAGTGCCATATGTTCTTGATAGTAAAGTAAGGTTGAAAATAATAGTAAGACTATGTGAAGACAAAGGAGGAGGTGAGTGGAGAGGAGAGTGAACATAGGGGAATTTTTTTTTAGGTTTATCATGGTGGCCTATGGAATTACTTTTACAGAGCATTTGGTAATCAATATGTAAACTCATTTTTTTCATCATTACAAAAAACCCAAGTTTAGTGACATGAAAGTTGTTTTGTGAGCTTTTATATGTTTCAATCTCCCATTTTTCTTTCGTCTAATTTATAAATTTTATGTGACATCAAAATATGATGTGGAATGCATGCATTGGGGGTTGGTTATAAAGGAAAAGTATGAGATGGGTTAATTATTATTTCTAAATCTAATATGATGTAAACTAAGTGCAACTTTATTGTTACTATCAACAAAATTGTGGAATATTTTCTTTTGTTCAAGTGTGCACATTTGAATTCCATTGATCAACAAGCCTCTAGCATGGCTATATTTTTATTTTCACTAGATAAAGATATCTCAAATTCTTGAAATTTTTTTCTTTATTCTATTTCTTTCTTGAATGATTCATTAAACTCTAATCTTCATTCAACCATGGACGACTTGGAGAAGCATAATGCATTATTTTCTAATTGGAATCTATAATTTTGAACTACTTAAGGGTTCATAATAAGTTGAAAATGGGTCAATCATGTGGCAATCCAACACATTAGTGCGTGCTTGATTAAGAAAAATATTTCCCTTGTAATTCAGAAGCTCTGAATTTACAAAGAAACAAGGAATATTATAATGTGGTGTATACAAACATCAATAAAATGATCAAAACACTTAGTAGGCGAGGGAATATAATTAAGAGGGACCTTCACATGAAGAAGAGCCAAAGAAGGAACTTTACTATCAACCATGCAGAGCAATTCCCATGCTAGAGCATAGACATTCTAAAATAATCTTTTTCCCATGACCACATAAATTTTATTTGTGCAAGGTTCATTGATTTCTTTATTTTTTAAAGTTGTAACAGAAATCAGTATTTACTTTGTAGAAATTAGAGATGCCCACAATTTCGGTGAAGCTCAATTTGTAATCTTTAAATTTCTTATAAAATTTTGAGGTAATAAAATAGAGGGAAATTCCCATGGCATTCCAAAGAGTTGTATCATGCCAATGATCCCTAATACTAAAATACAACTAATAATTTTATTGGAAAAGTGAAGAATTGTGCATTACATCAAAAAAATTGTGGCATGCATTCATGAATTTAGAGCATAAGCATGTGTTTAATATAGCAACTTTGAATTGTTCTAATGTAATATAATTTTCTTCAGAACTTATCATATATTTTTTATTGATCAATATTTATTTAAGCACTTAGTTGTGGCCTGGGGGAGCTTAGAGAGCTACAATTTTTTTAGTAAGATCAATACACTAGGACTAACCCTCCAAATGGAGTTTATATCTTTCATAGTGTTTGGATTACCCCAAATACCAACTTTGCATGAAATCCCTTAGTTTTTCTTTCCATTGTAGAGGTACAACAAGTTATAGTCTTCAATACCTTTAGCAATTGTATATTTCATCCTTTGCCACAAGCATTGCAAGTTCATAAGATTTACCTACAACAAAGTAATCATTTTTTGCATACTATGCTATTTTATTGCTCCAATACAATTTATTGTAAATACGTTTGATATAAGGAATGAAATGTTTTTTAATTTTTTAGATGAAAAAACTTGGTAAAATAGATTGTAAGTACAGGTTTAATATAAGGAATGAAATGTTTTTCAATTTTTTAGATGGAAAGATCTTAGTTATATATATATATATATATTTATATCTCCAATCTTAACTTTTCATTGCTCTAATACAATAGATTGTATATACCTTTGATATGAGGAATGAAATTTTTTTCAAATTTTTATATGGAAAACACTTGGTTATATATATTGATTTACATCTACAATATTAACATTCTGTTCATCTTGATAGATCATAGGGAGTGGGATCTAAAAAATCTTCTCCACAAATTTTTCCAAATGCTATTTTCTTATATCTCAAGTATTGATAAACAATTATGTTCTTAGTTTTGATTCGCTTTAAGTTAAACCTTCAATATGTTTTAGGTGTTTCTACTTCTCGTGTCTCCTTAGGTGAAGAAAGTATCAAGATGTTAACACTTCTTGGAATTTTTATTATTCCATGAATACAATGCTTGACAAGGAAACATTATGATCACGTGCAAGAAAGTATTATATTTTATTTACCCAAAAACGTAAAGAAACATTCACAATCTTATGAATATAGAATTAATCATGTCAGAATTAGATAGAAGAATTCCTATTAGATTTATCCTTTCTCAAAAATACCTTTCAATTCAAATTCATTCATATTACTTAATATGGAAAGGTTATCACCATTTTTTACTCTCGCTATTGCTCTATGAAATATTAATATTTATTATTTTATTATTACTTGTAATTTAGGTCATTTTTAGTGTGTAGAGAGCTCTACAAGTGTACCAACAACTATTTTCCATCATATAGTACAGGAAGTTGCACTACATGATATTATTTATATTTTAAAATTATTAAACTAAAAATCACCCAATCAAATTACAAAGGTT
Organism: Sequoia sempervirens; assembly: GCA_007258455.2. Taxonomy (NCBI): domain Eukaryota; kingdom Viridiplantae; phylum Streptophyta; class Pinopsida; order Cupressales; family Cupressaceae; genus Sequoia; species Sequoia sempervirens. The sequence continues at coordinate 62,136 of VDFB02264889.1, forward strand.
ATGTACATTAAAAATATTTTAAAATTATTTTATTTTATTTTAGAATTAGTTAATAATTATTTTATTTTATTTACTATCAAACAAAAAAGACTTTATATAAATAAATCATTTAATTATGAAATATTTAACAAATATTTATTGTAATGAACAAACTCAACATTAACTATACTAGTCAAAGTTGTTTCTACTATAAATCAAAATTGGGATCTAGGTCAACACTAGCTAAAAACCTAAAAACATTATTTAATCTTCCTTTAGATGGTATCAGTGAATCTGAAAACATTATTTAATATTCCTTTAGATGATATCTATGATTCATCTATTGATTAGGAAATAAATATTACTAGATATAATCTGTAAAGTACTATTAATTAGAAAACTATAAACATGAAAAATAGTTTACAAATGTTATTCAATTTTATTATTTTAAATGTCTATAATCTAATATTGATTCTAAAAATAGAAAATAAAATTAACATTTTAAACCAAACATACATATATAAACTAAAAAACTTAAATAAATAAACTAAACAAATAAAATAAACCAAACTTGTATTCAACTCATCCGTTCATAAAAAGTAATGGCATGCTTTATTTATCCATACCTTCTAACTTATTTAAGGCTTTTTAATATAAGCGGATATGGTGACAGCTCTTTTCAAAAATTTGCAGCATGTTGGCTCCGGATATTAAACATGCCCAGCTGACACAGCTTTTGTTGAATATTGGCAGCATGTAGGATATTAAAATACCCTTGTTATTGTTGTTGGCATCTCCCATCAGAATGCTATCATGCTCCACCGATGTTTTCATTGGTGACACGGCTTCTGTTGAAGCTTTGCAGCATTTGGGATCTCGAATATGACCTCTACAGTTTGAACAACTTCTTTCAAACTTAGCGACGCAGGAGCAGATGAAGATACTGAAGGAGATGGGAAATCCGGTCATATTTATAAAGAAAAAAGGAAGGCGTGCATTCAAAATATATTCTGAATAGTTCAAAATATGGTTAAATTTTGAGCTAGAGGCGTTCAAACTGATGGGGTGTGTAAAAGAGTCCGTACATGGCGTTATTCTTTGACTACGTCTCCTCCTTTATGTTGACAGCTTGCTTACAGTTGGGCGAGAGAGGAGTAATTCAGTGGGAGTATTGTCTGCAGTGGTCTAAAGTGGATTGGTTACGATTTACTGAGGTTTGCCAAATTCGTTTACCATGCTGGCATGAAAACGTAGGTTTTATATGTTGTGCCTAAGGTTCATATTGGTTTTAATCACCTACAGTCATATTTTATTATCCATGGTTTATGGTTTTGGAGACTTTATAATATATATCGTGTTTTAATTTATCTGATGAATAATGGACTTGATTTGTGTCGTTATACAATTTGGTTGCTTTATCGTGTTGACATCTTATAAACCAAGTTTTCATTCACTTAATGTTGTGTATGTAGAGTCCCATTGCATGTAAATATATTTTCTGGTTCTTGAGATGTAGACTATAAGACTATAAAATATGTCATGTAAACATTATGATCCAATATAGCTTTCATTATCTTTATATGTTGTACCTTCTTTTATAAGGTCTATTTTAGTTTTAGTCACCTAGAATCACATTTTATTGTACTTTCTAGCTTTATTATCCATGGATGTAAATATAGTTGATGGTTTTTGAGTTGTAGACTAGAAGCCTTCATAATATTATGTCATGTTTTGATTTATATGATGCACAATGGGTTTGACTTGATCCATAATACAAATTGCAGCACCACCATTTCAACATGTGTTACACAACACATATATTAGGTTATTCAATACTTCAAGTCCTTATACATCAATTAGCAAAATCAATCCTATAGATTATATGATAGTTATACACGTTAGTGTATTTAAGCAAAGTGCTTAACCAAGGGGTTTACCTAAGAAAACATGACCCTTGCAATCCATCAATCTCTCTAAACTATTAGTCAATAATACATTTATTTATGTATTTGTGATACAATTCAATCCCACATGTTATAAGATTTTTTTTCACTTTACAATATTTTAGTAATGTATAATTTATGGGGTTTATCTCAGCAAACATAACCCATGTACATCACGATCTAAAGATCTCAGTAAGGCATTATTCAATATTGCAAGTTCTTACACATCAATCAACCAAATCAATTTTAGAACCTACAATAGTTCAATGCGCCAAAGCATTTTTGCAAAGGATGAGGTCAACATCATGGAGCTCAAGTTTAACTTGCAAGCAATACTCTAATAGCTATAAATTTTATATATGAAGTAGTACACTGAGAATATATTTTTCTATATTGCAACATCAAGATTATATGCCTCATCAATACTTATTCTTCATCATTTTTTCAAAAGCTAGGTGTGATCTCCTCTTCATTTAATTTCAAAATAGCATTTCTGATTATCCATTCTCAACTAATAATATGTTTTCTAGCTTGGCAATCCAAGCTAAAATGTTGGCTCTAGTATAACCTTTGTTATTTCACATGGAATACATTATAGAAAATATTATTATAAGGTAAAAATCAAACCAAAATTTGGTAACATAATTTTTTAGTAGAGGATTGAAGACATTTGAGGTTATATTTGTAGATGTCTTTAAAATTAAAAATGTCAATTCATCACCCTAATCTATTGTGTGCTAATGTTTTCCAAGAACTACATAGGGGTTGATGAACTAGGACTAGCCATTTTCAAATTGGGTGCTCCACCATTGAGTAACTAATTCATTTAGAAATTGATTCGTCTATGGTACGGCTATGGCTCATTTTTCAACACCCCCTTGAGCAACACTATAGGTGCTCATGACTTCTAGCTTGCTTGAGATCGGTGACCTGTCTCTAATACCATGATAAAAATTTCATAGACCAACTAGGATTTTAACATAGAACCAAACCATTAAGGTCTTTTACTAGTAAATTATTGGCCCACTTGATCATTGGTCCATTTATGGTTTATGTGTGACTCATCTTCTAACATTATAATTTCTACTTACAAGTGATTTTTCCTTTGGTTTACTCTTTGTAAGCATTTGGGATTTCCAAAATTGTCTAATAGTAGAGATACGGTGGGCGGAAGCAACATGTCTCTTCAAAAGACAGTTCTACTTGTGGGAGTGTTATTAGAACATGTGAAATTAATCAAATATATACTTATATGAATAATTATTTGTTACAATAGGTGAAATATAGATGATATTTAATATGTGTTGACTACAAGTGTAATTTAATTATTTTACTTTTGGCACCTACAATTAAATATTAACCTAAAAAAATATGGTATAAAGTTTAATTTTATAGTATAAAAATAATACATAAACCTCAAAGAAGACAATATATAAAAAACATATACTATACAAATGTATTTTTAAATTTGTATTTTCTATTTCTTTCAATATTATAACACTTATGTATACATGAATATTATGTATTATTATCGTATCCTAACATCACACAAAAGTTAATGATTACAAAAATAAACATAAATTTTCTATATCTCCATATATGTTCATTCCTTATTAGTTTAGATACATTATCTTTTAAAATTGATTGCATGCTTTATTTTCTTACATGTAAATTTTATACAAATACATTTTAAGATTAATTACATAAATTACATGTTTACATGTATACATAATTAAATATGCTAAAATTTGAGATAAAACTAGCTATTTCCTAATTTATTACAGTCCAATTCATCTATCTAAAATTTAAAGACAACTAAACTTATTTTCATACCCAGGGTAATTGATTTTAAGACTAAATTCAACACATTCTTCAACATTATTCTTAAAAGAAGCTTCAAAACCACAAAGTTCAAGGGCAAAAAATTAGAGCCAAGCTGAATTGGTTAAAGTGCAAGGACAAGGGTTCCAAGTTTTTCTTGAATTACCTGAAGGAAAAGAACTCAAAGGAGAAAATTGGCCAAATTTGGGATGGTACCCAAATGCTCTCATCTCAGGAAGAGGTTCTTGAGCAGTTCCATTCCTTCTATAAGGTTCTCTTCTCCTCGGAAGATGGAGGAGTAGTTGGCCTGAAGGCGAGGGGGCTCATCAAAGGCCTCATTCCTAAGAAGATTGTTGAGGAGGATGTGGTCAAGCTTGAGGCTGATTTAACGAAAGAGGAAATTAGAAAGGCAATCTTTTCTATGAGCAATGACAAGTCCCCTAGTTGTGATGGGCTTCCTGTTGAGTTTTTTAAAACCTTTGAAGATTGGATTTGTGAGGACCTGCTGCAAGTTCACAAGGAGGCCCTGGACAAGGGCTCTTTAGGGAAAGAGATTAACAGGGGGATCATCAAGTTGCTCCCAAAAGGGGGAGACAAAACCTTAGTTAAGAATTGGATACCCATCACCTTATTAAATGCCACTTATAAGATTTTGGCTAAGGTTATTTCCCTAAGGCTTGCCAACATTCTCCCAAAGTTTATAACCAACACTCAAATGGGCTTCATAAAAGGGCGATATATTCTAGAAAACTTGATCACAAGTTGGGAGACTCTAGAATGGGCCAAGCAGTCCAACCAAGATTTGGCCATGCTACTTGTTGTGCCCTCAGCACACAGGCCCCGTTTGGAATGGGCACCCTCTTTTCTTTCACCTTGTCGGGTCTTTTGGGGCCGCCTCGTTTTGTGTGCCCCTCTTTTTTGACTCTCCGCATGGTCGATACTGCTCCAACGTTTCATCCTAAAAATTGACCGTGCCTCCCTTTTAGTTTTTGCTGCCCCTTGGGGCCTCGTGGGTTCCTTTGGCTTTGTTTGGCTCTGGACGGCCCTGGGGCCCTCCGGGCCCGGGCCTCTGGGGTTCCCTTATCGGGTTTCCCCTTTGCGTTCTTCGCCATTTGCGGCATTCCCCAGGCATCTTTCCGCCCCTTAGGGCCCACCTTGCTGTCCGCCGTTCAAACTTCTTCAGGGATTTCCCGACCGGCCCTTGCTCCTTCGGGCCCTAGGCGCTGGGAGTCCGAGTCCGGACTTCCGTCTCGGGATTGCCGTCCGCGATGGCGATCTTCCGTCAGCCGCCCGCCCCTCGGGCCCCCGGGTGTTCCTCACCGCCGCCGTTCAAATGCAAAGCGAGGTCCCTCGGCGGCAATCTTCCGTTGGCGCCCTGCCCTACGGGTCCCGAGATGCTGTTCGCCACCGCCGTTCGAAGTCATCGCAAATTCTCACGGCAGCCGTCGTTGCGCGACTTCCCGCCTGCCGGATCCCGGAGTCTCTGCCGCCGCCGCCGACTCAATTTTGAAATCCATGAACTTTTGGCGTGGTCGTACATATAATTAATGATAACATTAATGGCAGATGGGGTATTTAAGGTCCGGCCTACTGAAGTCATTTTCATTGTTCGAATTGTCCGAGTTGAAGCGAGTTGCAGAGCCGATTATCTGGAGCCCATCACCATCGAAAGCGTCACCACCGTCGCCATCAAATTCACCTCGTCGACCCCACTGGTGGATCCTACAACTTCCCGCTTAGCATTTTTGAGGTGGGTTTTTTCCGTCCGCCCTCCCGTCGTTTTTGATCATTTTGGGGATTTAAAATGAATTGAACAAGTAATTAAATTACATAAAATTAAAGAACACCCCTTCGCGCCTCAAACCCATGTTTTAGAAATCTCCTAGACTGGTCGCGATGACCTTCCCTGTCGATCTGGGGCTCGCCCGTTGCGCGGCCGTTCTTCGCGCAGGGCGACCGGCGCCCTCGGGCCCGGTCCCCTCTTTTGCAGTCCCATTCCAGTATGTGGCTATGTGCCGGTGGCCATCCCTCTTGCCGGGCCCGGGTTGTCGGGCTTCCGTCCTCAGAGTACCTGTTGAATTTCGCCCCGTGAAATCTAACCAAACTGCCTAGGCCATCCAGCCGCCCGCCCTTCGGATCCCGGGCTTCCTTTGTCCGTTCGTATTCTGCCTACGATTTGCCATGCCCCGGGACCCTCCGGGCCCATCCGTCTGGAGTTCCATCTCCGGAACTCCATGATGGTTCCGCCGTCATTCACAGCGGAACCCTGCCGGCTGTCCGACCTTCGGGCCCCGGGGATCTCTTCACCGCCGCCGTCGCCCGATCCGGGCTGAAACCCCACGGTGGCCTACTCCCCGCATCTTTCCGGTTGCCAGGTTCCAGACTCTCTGCCGCCGCCGCCGTTCAAGTCAACGCAAAATTCACACGGCGGCCATCGCCTTGCGTCCTCACGGGAGGTCGGGCCCCGAGCGTTTCCTCGCCGTCGCTGCTCAATGATATACATATCTTTCAGGCGGCTGTCATTCGCTGTCTTTCTGGGCACTGGGTCCTGGAGTCCCCTTCGCCGCCGCCATTCAAGCCATTATAAAATATCTCGGCGGCGAACCCCTTGTGTCCTTCTGGCCTTTGGGCCCCGGGTTTTCAATTGCCGCCTGGCCTAAATGTCATAACTTCTGTGTCGTCCGTCTTTTTGCCCCCCGGACTCTGGCCTTCGGGCTTCCTCGGCTGGACTTCCGTCTGCTGTTCGCCGTCTCCAACGGCCGCCCCTTAACAGCTTCTCGGCCTGGAATATCTGGAGCTCCTTAAATCAATCCAAACCAATTCAAATTGAGAATCTAACTTCGACCCACGTTCTAAATCATGCCATTCTCCACCATGGGCCTCTTAAAATACTAAAATTTGGCCAACGGGGATCTCCGGGAACTTTCGGTCGTGTTTTCCCTCCCTAAAAGCATTCCTGCCAGGGAAGTCCGGCCCTCCAGGCCTGGATTGTCCAAATGCTCTAAAATGAAATCGATATCATCTGAGGATAAAGTTTATGATGTATTTGAATAATTATCTAGATGATATGCTCATAATGTGGACTAACATTAACACTGCTGGTGTTTTGTTGTGCTGACTTTGCCCTTTGCTTGCAGAATATATGGAATCTGCTGCAGGAACTTTAGGGGCCTCCGCCGAAAAGGATAAGGGCAAGAAATCCAGAAGGGCCGCTAGGGGAAAAGACGACAAGGATCAGATGAAGTTCCAATTTCAGGGTGAGCCGCTCCAGTCAAAGGTCTCGACTGACTGGAGAGAAATCTTAGATACCAATATCGGCCAGGTGGACATATATGAGTTCACCCAGAGGGTCAAGGTCGACCCTAAAACAAAGAACGCCAGGTTGATACGCCAAAGTGGAATCACCAAAGCTGCCAGCTTCCCTTCGTCTCTGATAGCACCTAAATTAGTAATGGCTTGCCGAGAAGCCTACCAGACGGATACCAGAACAATCGTGGACAAGGAGGGGAATATCCTCGCCCACATGTCTCCAGAAGGAATCACAAAAACCTTCCACATTCCCACATTCCCACATATGCAGATCCCCACATTGGAGCAGTGTTAGGCGGCATGGGATGCCAATCCATTGGGTTGCAAGAAGTCCATTAACATTTATTGGCTTAAGGAGAAATGAGGCAGCGCTGCAAAGGTTCCCCAAGAGTTGTTCCGCAGCGATTTTCAAGAAGATTATCATGACTTGGTGACTATGCTAAGCAGGGTCATGGGCCTCCCAGCAGCCGCCTACTTCCAAGAGTGGATGGCTTACTACATTGAACAAATCATACGAGGAAATGAGGACGTGAAAACTAAGATCTCATTCGACTGGGGGAGTATCATCAGCAACTACTTCCACGAGCAGTTTGTAAATGTCAAGAAAAGCTCCAAGTTCTACATGACCTCATACCTGGTATACTCCTTGGTAGGTCAGAGATAATATAGTGGACTATCTATGGCGCCGGATCAAGATAACAAACGAGGGCTCAAGCCTTTTGACCGATACCCTCAACTACAATACCGTAACTTCAAGAAGGAGTACTGTCAGGTCAATGACGCCTTCATTGGCCATATTATCAGATTGATAGCTAGGGACTTTGAGAGAAGGGTATCCCACAGCGCCCGGGGTGCTCCTGAAGGAGTACGCCTTCCTGTTCATTCAATTCTCCAAGTTCACTTACATCAGCGCCCAAGGATTCACTGAATGGCCAAACAAGTTGCCGAGATACCCGAACGACCGGATCATTCTCCTAGAGCTTTCCTGGCAGCTCCAACACATTCAGACAGTTTTCGGCAACAAGCACATAGCAGGGATCCCCTATCCCATGACCCTCGACCAGGGCCAGTATCGATTGCAGACATCTCAATGTGCCGACAACTCAGAGAAAGAACTTAAAGAATATAACTTTGAATGGTACATGGTTCGCCCACGAATGGACCCACATGGCCATGTCAGGAAGGCGCTAGGGCTGGCATATGCCCACAAGTACCATGTCGAAGATTTCTAGGTGGATTGTAAAGATGATAAGGAGGTCCGCATGAGACACTACATACGAATGACAGTACAATTTTTGAGGAGGGTGCAGCTGTTTCCGGTGCCTGATCAGCTTGAGGAGGATGAGTCCACCCTTGTGCACCCGAGGTACCCTGCGGTTGCCGACTTGGCAATCCCCTCCATCAACTGGGACGAGCAGGAGGTCGATGACCTGGATTTTATCACCCAGCCAATTATAGCTCGCACTAAGGAGTGGGTTGATGGGCAGGTGGCACAGCTAAAACAACAGGGGGTGACTTTAACATATGAAGTGCTCAAGAGCGAGTCGAGCACCATGGAGGATGTTGCCGCCTCCCCATCAGCTGGTGAGACTTCCAAGTCTCCCCCCATCACCAGGTCCCAAAAAAAGAAGGAAGTAGAAATAGAACAGTCTGCGGACCCCAAAGAACAAGCAACGAAGGACACGGGAGGCTCATCTCCCAAGAAGCTCAAGAGGACCGTGATCACAATAGAGGCGCAACCTCCCTTGCTCCTTCCTCCCCCGACTGGTGTGCTGCCCGCCTCCCAGGCCGCAATTGCCTCATCTCCACAGGCAGTGGACATTTCTGTCCACCTTGCCTCTTCGCCCCCAGCCAGGTCAATAATCAATATCGACTCCTCCTCTAGCATGACCACTTCCCCTTCCTCTGTTACTGCCATGTCACCCATCACGTCCCTCCCACTGGCAATAATACCATCGCCTGTCCCCCTTTCCACCATACCCGAGGCTATTACACGGCACCTACAGAGTCTCCCCCCTGAGCTCTCGCAAGTCCTAATGGACCCCGCACTCCAGGCAGCCCTTGCCCAAGCCCTCGCAACAGCTCAGCCTTCACAACCGCCAACAGGTCCGCCGACAATGGAGGCCACAATGCAGATTTCTAAAGAGTTGGAAGAGCAAGAACAGGAGGCTTCAAAGCCTATTGAGGAAGAGGCCGATGATTACTATGAGCAACCCGAATACGAGCACAGAACCATCGACAAGGTGGCCTACGAGGAAGAAGAGATAGGCTCTTCCAAGGGCGGGGATGGAGAAGATGGCTCGGGTGCCAAGGAAATTATTTGGGTTTTTGATGATGACGTTGAAGAAGAGTTGGCTCAGCAGCTAAAGGATGTTGGGGAGGAGGTAGAACAGTCGCTGCATGGTAAAGAGGGACAGTCGCAAGAAGAGCAACCTAAAAAGGATATCACTGAGGCTGAGACCCACATTATGAAGAGTCCCGAACCTAAGGCTGCTAAGGAGAAGAAAGAAGAGGAGGCAACGAAAGAAGAAGATCCCACCCGGATGTTGTCTACCAAGGTACCTGTTAAACACCTCGTGTTTTATCAAGACTCTGACGAGGAGGAGGATGCTGCCAAGGAAAAGGAAGAGCTTCAAAAGGAAAAGGAGGCAGAAGTCTTGCCTCTAACTGAAAAGGGTGAAGGCAGCCATGATGCACCCAAGGACAAGTCTGCCATGCCCGACTGGTTGGAAAAGCAGCTTGAAAAGACTACTCCTATTTTGAGCGACCCGAGGTCGAGATTGGAAGCCATCCTGGCTCGATCCCTGACCACAACTAAGAAGGAGAAGAAACCTAAGGTCCGTTCTAAGATAACCATGGACGCTTCTGGCTCCCGGGCAGCACAAGTAGCAACGCCAACTGTTGACCAGGCCGAAGTTAGCTACAATATCTCTACAATTGACCTAGGGACAGCAATCAGGGAACAGAAGGTCGAGCACCTCGAAGAGTCGGTGGCCACGGTGGTGCATCTAATTAAACAGGACAAGGTCACCAAGGACGAGCTAAAGGCGCAGGTTGCTACCCTAACTGACTACATCCAACAGTGGTCTTCAATAGATGACCTCCCCACTTCCTCTACAACCGTGCCACAACTACTCTCCAAGGAACAGATAGATAAGCTGGAGAGGAGGAAGAACTTGGAGAGGACCACTGAGGATTGGTTCCAGTAGGTCATAAGCATTGGAAACGTAAGGATCGGCTTGGCTGTGCAAATAGCCAACAGGTTCCTGAGCCTGATCCAATCCCTAGAAGGCACAAAGAAACTCTGCGTCGGCTTCCCTGCGATCTACGACTCCACCTTACCGAGGGTTGAGGCCATCCTTCAAATGCTAGAAAGCACGTGGGAAGAAAAGCTAGAGTTGAAGAAGGAAGATCACTAGTTGGTGGACGTATGGCGCAGAGACCTCATCAACCCAAAGGAGAGGATGGAATAGATCCAGAGCAGGGTGGATTCAGATATCGCATGGATCAAAGAAATTCGGGCAGAATGCGCCGAGTACCTTAAGCTGATAACATGCCATGATATGCCCACAGTGCAATTGGATGTAGAAAAGGTCAGGCCATACTTTGAGGAAAAGATGAAGGACAGGACAGCCGGAGATATCACAACAGACTTCCTGAGTTTTGCTGCCCGTGCCTTCGATCGATCAGAGCTGTTCAGAGATCAAGGCTCTAAGTATGATGAAGACTGAAAGCGGCTGGAGGAGAACGCCAAGGAATGGAGCTATCAGGCGTTGAGATGCGAAGTCCTTGAGATCGACAAGCTCCAGGCCGTCATCCTCAAGTACATTGAACATGCAGCCTTTGAGGAGCGAGAAGACAGCCCAGCCAAGGAAGACCTCCCAGAAGAGTAGCTACAGCCAAGAAAACAATAATTAGCTACAAGACGAAAAAACAATAGTGTCATCCGCTAGATGACGAAATAGGGAAAAGACAAAAGATGTTTTTTAATTATAAATCTATTTGGGGGTAGGTGAAACCCTATTTTGTAATGAATCTTGGCCACACAATGGAAATGAATCTTGGCCATTCATTTGACTTTTGGAAAACTATAAATAGAGCACTCCCCTCATTTGCAAAAGTGAGTTGAGTTGTTGTAAAGACATGCTGCAGAAATTTATAAGAAATAGCATTGATTTGGTGCATTTCCTTGTTTTCTCTCATGTCATTTGATTCACTTCTCTAATATTAGATGTCTAGCTTAGATCTCTTTGTTGTTTAGTTAGCTGTTTATTGCATTTGGGTAAATCTTAGGAATGTTGTTTGGTGTTTATAAAAATTCCTGCACTGTTGATGATCCCTTAGTCCATACTTTTTACTGTTTGCTGAAGGTAGATAGCTGTGCAAAATTAGCCTGGACTTGATTAAAGCTGCCCCAAACCCTTATCTTTAGTTCATGCATGTATGTGGTGGATGAAGGATAAAAAATCTGCAGCCCTTAGAAGATAGCACAATTTCCATAATACTGTGAAATCCTTGGTTAAGTGGGATATTGTTTTAAGGAATTGTCCATTGCAGGAACTCCATTGTCACTATTCATTGCAAGTTTCAAACTTAGAAACTTTTCTTTCGCTTCGCTCTTTTTTCATCTTTTTTATAAACTGAACAATACCAAGGTTCATTACACATTATAGAGCCAAATCTAACAACTAGATGGAGTTTGAGACTACTGTTTGAACCTACAGCCAGCACATAATTGCTTTCATGCTAAGAACTCCTTTTCAAAGATCCAACTTCATGCTTCGCATCCACACTTTGTATTTCTGTAAGACTGCCTTGTGATTCTAGCAAATCAAATCAAACTACTGAGGTATCTAAGCACTGTCATGACCTGACACCCGAGAGACCTTGGGATAGTGTTCTGCAACTTGATTGTGGGAGATTGTCTTTCAAGAGAGGTAGTGCACCTAAACACTGCCTGTGTTGAGAAGTGCATAAAAACACCATCAACAGAACTAGCGCTAGAAGGAGGGCCATGATCGGAATACTAAGTTACGGGATAAAGTGAAGCTAGATCAGATCAAATCATTCTCCCTGGAGAGATTTCAAAGGATTCTACAATCAGCACCAAATAAGGGAGAATTTGAAGAATTGCAGCCTCCCACGAGGGCAAAGTGAGCACAAGGAAGCAGCTCTGCCTCTTCCTCTTCCTCCACTCCATCTGCCTCCATTTCGCCCCCACCTCCATTTGGCTGGCCTTCATCTTCTGCCCAGCCATCTCAAACAGCATTTGCACATCTTCCCTCCGGCAGCCAGGGGTTCGCTCCTCTCCCGGCCCTTTCAGCCCAAAGCACAGTCCAGGCAGCCATAGCTCAAGGGCAGCCCCACATTGTGGTTGTATTGCCAATACAACTCTAAATCCCTATTCTCCAACAACAAGTGCCACCTCCGCCTCCCCCCATGGTTTGGCTTGCGCATAACCCTTCGCCGATACACTTTGCTGTTTACAATGACATGCCCAAGAATCCAAAGGGCTTTTGTTCAAAATTCCATCCACGTGACATGCATAGAATAGCCGAAGAGCATATCAAGATATTCGAAACAACGATTACCGAAATGCAGGTGGATCACGAGGATGTGGTGTGTCGCCTTTTTTCGCATTCATTGGGAGAAGAGGCCTTCTACTGGTACATCAACCTACCACGGGGATCAATCACCTCGTGGACCCTGATGAAGAATGCCTTTCTACAGAAATACAAGAATACTATCAACCCCGCCGACCTTTACCAGCAGTTCATGTCCATCAGAAGGGAGGTCAACGAACCTATCGGCTCCTTCAATGATTGCTTCCACTAGGCTCACATGAGGCTTCAGGATCCATACGTCCATAATGATGCGGCAGCTCTACCAGTCTACTACATGGCACTGGACAACCTCACGGTGGCGTTGGTAAAAATGATGCGCCCGCCGCCTGCTACCTTACTGACCACCTATGCAGAAGCCGTTATTGCAAGTGCGGACTTGGGACAAAATATCTCTGGCCCTCTGCCCTCTTTGGGGCCCGTCGCTCACCCAATGCAAATTCAGGGGCTCAATCAGGCATTTGCTCACCAAACTCCTCTCATGAACTAGGTGCCACAATTGCCTATGGTGCCGCATCCGGGGCAGCCGTTGAATTATGTGCCTCCCGCGATGTCTTATTTGTAGCCCCAGCAGCAGTATATCTATTCCCAAATAGCTCCGCAGCAGCAAGCATATTCCCAACAGCCCCAGGTGCCATTGTACTTGTCGGGACCGGACTTTCCTCCACCTTATCAAAATCAGCCAATAGCCCCGCCCGCTTTTCTCTAAAATCTAGCCCCATTGCCTGGAGGTGCGGCCGAAAAGGACAAGCTAGAGGAATTGACCGAAATGATTAAGAAGATGTTCACAGAGATGACGCATCTAAAGAACCAGAATAATCAGCTGTAGGCCTCCCAACGTAATTTTTAGGCCAACTTCAACAGGGACAGTCGAGAGTCTCGAGACAATAGAGACAATAGAGATAATCAGGAAGTGGGCACCTCCTCCAGACAGAATTATGAGAGGGGGCAGAACTCCAATCAAAATACGGACAGGAGGTCTTCTCAGAGGCAAAATCGCACATGGAACACCAGGCCTAACAACGGTGGTGTCCCCATGCCATTCGATTAACCAGCAGGTCATGACAAAACCTCCAGCGGTGTGTATCTAGCCGAAGCAGCTCTGTCCAGATGGTGTCAACTTCACAAAACCAGCAGACATTCTGAGCTAGACTGTCCTGAGTTCCGAACAGCTACTGAAATCTTCTAAGTGGAGGTATAAAATGCCATCGACAATGCCAACTGCAGGGACATCGTCCCATCGGAGCCATACAATTCCTCATGTTTGGTGATCAATCAGGCGCCATTTCTATGAGGCCATCGCAACGAACCCGAAGCCGAGCCCGCCCCTATCGAGGATGAGAAAGTGCAAGAGGTAAGTAACGAATTAGCTTTAGCTCAACTTTTTGATTTGGTAGATAATAGTCTGGTGGATGAAGAAGAGCCATTTGTGGATGAGGTCCACATGTTCCATCAACGGTCGAGTCCCTATTTCCTTAGGAATAGACAAGCCAGCGGACCCTTCACAACTTCTACCCCACCAAACAATCTCGCCACTCCGCCTGATCCAAATGCTAGTAACAACCCTGGGCTACCTCGCATACCTACCCAGTACCTTAACAAAAATCAATCTCAAAATCAATTGCAAGGTCAGCCTCAAGGCCAACCCCAAAATCCGCCTGGGCAAACCAAGATCCAAACCCCTAGTTCTCCCATAGGCCAAGCTTTTAGTTCCGAAATTGAGCAAATGGGTGAATATGTGGCAGAAGAGTTCAAGAAGGTCAAAATTAGTTTGTCAGCCTTTGAATTACTCAAGGTTCCTGTCATAAGGCACGTCTTCTTTAGAGTTCTGAATGGGACTCCCTCATCTAGCACGACACAAGAGGCCCCGGCCAAGAGGGTAACCTTTGAGGAGCCCAGGAAAGAACAGGAGATACAGGACAATACCAAGAGAAGGAACAATATGCCCATGAATCAATCGACGAGTAGATACATGGAAAAGGAGCCAGAAAGGGGTAGTAGACAGCCTCCCAAGGACTAGAAATTTAAAAAAACCAAGGATACGGGCAGTGATAGGAACAAAGGCCAAATAGCTCAAATGGACACACCCGTGGGCATCCTTCAAGGGAGACCGAAAACTCCCCCATTCCTAACTACTATTAGGGTCTTTGGGAAGAACTTGCACAACTACCTGCTCGATTTAGGTGCGTCTGCCAACATCATGCCCTTGGCCATATGTAAAGCTCTTGGTATCACCCCCACGCCTTCAAAGAGAAAGGTCACCCAACTAGACAAAATAGAGATTAACATTGTGGGCGAAATAAACCGCATCCCCATGCAAATTGCTGTGGACGCCCAGATATAGTAGGTTGTTGATATCCAAGTGGCAGACATTCCTGATGCTTATGGAATCATTCTGGGGAGGGAGTTCACCAAGGCACTGAATGGATACACCGCCACAGACCTTTCTCACATGTGGCTGCCATGGAAGGGGCTGCCAAATCAGATCCGTATTGACTGTGAACCCCGTATGAAGTATATGATCATGGAATACAATAATCTCAGTGAGGTGCTATTCACTGAGACCGACTTAGGGAATTATTACCCTTTTTCTTACCAAAATGAGCTTGAGGTTCAAGAAGAACGTGCAGATGAGGTATTGTTGGTGTTGTGCAGTCCCTCAGCAAATTTTGCATAAGTGCCCCCAGATGCAGGAATGTTGATGGAAGCTGATGATGAGCTGGATAGAAATGACGACTGGGGATTGCTCGATGGATTCTAGGAGTTCATGGAAAAATGTGCAAGGGATCAGCTCAGCCTAGGAGCTAAAATAAATTTCCATGACCTCTTATTGCCGAACTGGTGTAGGGTCCACAACGCTGCTCACTCTGAGTTTGACTGTTACTTGTGTCAAGCAGCAGTGGAGCATGTTAAGAAGGGTGCTGCTCCTCCGACAGGAACACCAAAGGAGACACCACCAGAACCACCTGCCGATCATTGCCTTGACCCAAAAAACCCCCTTAAGATCACAAGGCTCACCATCCAGCCAAAAGAGAACGAAGGCTCAGTCAGACCCAAAGATGAGGAATCCTCTGAGTGTTGGACGCTCCAGTTTGATGGATCAAAGTCAAGGCAAGGAGCTGGAGCGGGGATCGAACTCATCAGTCCAATGGGTAAAACATTTCTCGCTATCCATCGATTGCAGTTTTATTGCACCAATAACGTAGCAGAATATGAGGCTTTAGTCCTTGGCCTTCTTATAGCCTTGAAGAACGTGAAAGTGTTGCAAGTCTTTGGGGACTCCACACTTGTAGTTAAACAGGTCAGGAAATTATACTCCTGTCATGATTGGAGACTCACCAATTATAGACACAGGGTTTGGGATCTCTTAGAGGGCCTAGATGTGTTCAACATATAATTGGTCCCTTGTACTCAAAATCATACAGCTAACGCCTTGGCTCAAGCCACTAGCACGTTACAGCCCCTCTCTTTGTCTAGGCTCAAGAAGTTCACTATTGAGCTAACATCCACGCCATCAGTCCCAGATAATGTTACCCACCTACAGGTCTTTAATGACGACAAGCATATCCTCTAGTTCATTACAAGCTCTGACATTTTCACTGCCCAAATAATTGATGAAGTTGATCCACAGGAGGCTGAATTAGACATAGAGGGGGTTATCAATCTGAAAACCAACACGATCCCTAGAGGCATGGTTCAGCTGGAGCGTGTATTCAACCTGGATCAGATTAGAGATCAGGATCGGCAAATAAAAAAGGAGGCTATAAGCAACCGGTGTAACGCTCACAACCTAGGAACGGCCGAGGATACCCAAAATGTTTTTATTAGAAAGGTATGCACGCCTGAAGAAAAGAAGGGAATCACAGATGCATTGAAAAGATATCATGATGTGGTGGCATGGAGTTATGAAGATTTGAAAACATACAACACCTCTGTCATCACACACACCATCCCTCTGAAGACAGAAGTGAGGCCATTTTGCCAACGGCAGCGCCCTATCAATGCCTTGCTAGAACCTGTTGTATACAAGGAGGTACAAAAATTACTTTCAGCAAGAATCATCTTTCCCATTAGGCACTCTACGTGGGTGGCTAATTTGGTCCCGGTTAGGAAAAAGAATGGAGAGATCAGATTGTGCGTGGATTTCTGCAATCTTAATCACACCTCAGAAAAGGACAACTATCCGGTCCCTTCACTAGATAAAGTGCTGCAAATCGTCAACGGCTCCCAAATGATGTCATTCCTCAACGGATACTCTGGGTATAATCAAGTAATGGTACAATACGAGGATCGCCACAAGACTGCGTTCACCACTAAGTGGGGGACATTTGCGTACAGAAGAATGCCGTTTGGGCTCATCAACGCCAGAACCACTTTCCAACGTGCCATGGATATCGCCTTCAAGGATCTGATTGGCAAATGTATAATCATCTATATGGATGATTTGACCGTATTCTCCAAGAAGCGAGGTGATCACGTCTCCGACCTATGCAAAGTATTTTAGAGATGCCGAGAATTCAGGGTTTCTCTCAACCCCAAGAAGTGTATTTTTGGAGTGACCGAAGGCAGATTACTCGGGCACATTATCTCAGAGCAAGGAATCTCCATTGATCTTGAGCGCATTGAGTCGTTACTCAAGATTCAGCCCCTGGGCAGTAAGAAGGAATTGAAATCTTTCTTCGGAAAGATCAATTTTGTCCAGAAATTCATCACAAGTTTTGCGGAAATTGTCAAACCTCTCAATGCCATGCTCAAGCAGGATGCCAAAGTCAAATGGACGCCAGAGGCCAAATAATCCTTTGAGGAAATCAAGCAGGCCATTACTGAGGCACCTGTGTTAGTCATTCTGGATTATCTGAAGCCATTCTATATCTACTCATTTGCTTCAGAGCACTCCTGTGCTAGCATGTTAACCCAAAAGGATGACGAAGGAAATGAGCATCCGATCACCTTCATGAGTGCCCCCCTCAAAGATGTTGAATTGCGTTACCACAACATAGAAAAGCAGGCGTACGCTCTCGTTAGGGGAGTAAATAAATTTAGACACTACATTCTACGCAACAAGGTGTTCGCCATCGTCCCCGACCCAGCAGTCAAAACGCTACTCATACAAAACGAGTTGGGCGAATGGAGGGCTAAGTGGGTCATCCTGCTCCAAGAATATGATATGGAGATCCAACCAATGAAATTGGTAAGAGGATAGGCACTCACCCGTACAATGGCCGGAACAGTAGTAGAGGCCAGCCCTGAACTCACGGTACAACAATATCAGCTTGAAGACGTCTCCCCGGGAGAATGGTACCAAGATGTCATTTATTATTTGCTGAATCATAAGTGCCCGCCGCATCTGCAGGGAGTCCAAAAGAGGGCCCTGAGATTGAAAAGTAATGGTTACATGTTACAGGGTTCCATTCTTTATAAGAAGAATCATGAAGGCGTCTATTTAAGTTGCCTCGGCAAGGAGGAAGCAGAGCACGTTCTGAGGGAGTTTTACAATAAGTTTGGCACAGGCCATGGCTCGGGTTCTTCTACGGCACATCAGATATTAAGGGCAGGGTATTATTGGCCAACCGTCTTCAAGGATGCCCATTGCCATGTTCGTTCCTGTCATACGTGCCAGACCGCTGCCACCAGGGAGAGGAATGCTGCTGTCCCACTGCAGCCCGTGCTGGAGGTAAGGCCTTTTGCACAATGGGGTCTCAACTTCATCGGTCTGGTAAGCCCTCCATCATCTGTGGGACACAAGTACATTCTGACCGCTACTGATTATTGTACTAGATGGACAGAAGCAATAGTTTGTAAGCATTGTACAACTGAAGTAGTTACTAATTTCTTAGAAAGTTCCATTTTAAATTGCTTTGGTTGTCCGTATGCTTTGGTATGTGATAATGGACCTACCTTCGCTTCATTAAAATTTGCTAGTTGGGCGTTTGACTATGGGATTGCCCTCAAATTCTCATCTAATTACTATCCTCAGGGCAATGGCCTTGCCGAGTCCACGAACAAGAATTTGATTACTGTAATCAAGAAGCTGCTAGATAGGAACCCCAAGGACTGGCACACCCAGCTCCGTTTTTCCCTTTGGGCTGATCGCACTCACCACAAGGCTGCCCTTGGTGATTCTCTGTTCCACCTTGTCTACGGCCTCGAACCTATATTCCCCATCCACCTGAAAATTCCTACTCTTCAGTTCATCAATGATTTTTATGAAGGAGGAGATCGTAGGGAAGCTCGTTTAGCTGAACTTTTACATTTAGAGGAAGTCTAAAATCGCGCAATAGAAAATTTTGCCAAACATCAGGGCGTAGTCAAGAGATGGTTCGACCGCCGAGCGAAAATCAAGGCCTTTAGGATCACAAATTTGGTCCTATATTGGGACAAGGCCCATGAAAAGAAAGGGGGACACAATAAATTTGACAAGCTCTGGCTTGGCCCCTTTCAGATAGCTGAGATTTTGGGAGATAATGCCTTCCGCCTAAAGAACTTAACTGGTGAAAACATCCCGTTGCCAGTCAACGGGCAGCACCTGAAGCATTACTTCTAGGCTTGAGCTCCTTCGAGATCTTTGTTGTAAATACTTGTACATAGGTTAGAGTAGTTGCTTTCTTGCTTGTTTGCGTTGTTCATGTCGCTTTTTGCTTTCTCCCTCCCGACAGTTTTTGTTTCAAAGGATGTTTCCTGCTCCTTTGCGGTGGCCGTGCTTTCCTGACAAGTGGTTCACTTTGCTGTCTGTTCTTCGTGTTCTTTGGCTAAACATTCACTCTAGACTATCGGTCTTTGCAGAGCTGTCCGTGAATGATTTCCTTGTCTGAATTTTGCTTAGAACTTGACCCTTCACTGGATCTTCTTACCCGCATCTCGGATCTCGCACAAATTACATAATAATAAATTCTGAAGGACCGTGCTATGGTTGTCACGACACCCAAGTGAGTGAAAAATCCTAAGTCTACTCCAGTGACCACTGCAGTCTCAAACCCATTGTAGGCTTCAATGCTTACCTGGTCGAACTAAATGGTAAAAGAGAAATGAAATATAAAAAAAAAGAAAAAAGAAAATAAATGACCGTATGGGTGTTCGGATAACTCTACCGGGGCTATGGACGCCCAGCCGGCAGTAGAGCAATATCCATGAGATTGTAGCGACAACTCCACCGGGGCTATGGACGCCTGACTGGCAGCGGGGCAATGTCCAGGTTACTTTTGGTGTTAGGCAACCTATGTAGCTCACTTGGTTAAAGTAATGACCCTAGTTACTATCCCTAGGAAAGGAATGAACTCACTCTACACACACTTTCGAGATGTCATGTAAGCTGACCCAATTAAGGATCTCATTCTCCCGGGTTCATCCTCGGAAGCCGCTCCTGGTCTGCGAAACTAGAGATTCTGGGTCCTGAATGAATATTTATCCCTAGAACACTCCAGAGCGTTCTCCAGCGGATTCGCCATTTGTTGTGCCCTCAGCACACACGCCCCGTTCAGAACGGGGACCATCTTTTCTTTCACCTTGTTGGGTATTTTGGGGCCGCCTCGTTTTGTGTGCCCCTCTTTTTTGACGCTCCACATGGTCGATACTGCTTCAAGGTTTCATCCTAAAAATCAACCATGCCTCCCTTTTGGTTTTTGCTGCCCCCTGGGGCCTCGTGGGTTCCTTTGGCTTTGTTTGGCTCTGGACGGCCCTGGGGCCCTCCGGGCCCGGGCCTCCGGGCCTCCGGGGTTCCCTTATCGGGTTTCCCCTTTGCGTTCGCCGCCCTTTGCGGCGTTCCCTGGGCATCTTTCGACCCCTCGAGGCCCGCCCTGCTATCCGCCATTGAAACTTCTTCGGGGATTTCCCTACTGGCCCCTGCTCCTTCGGGCCCCAGGCACTGGGAGTCCGAGTCCGGACTTTCGTCCTGGGATCGCCATCCGCGACGGCGATCTTCCATCGGCCGCCCGCCCCTCGGGCCCCCGGGTGTTCCTTGCCGCCACCGTTCAAATGCAAAGCGAGGTCCCTCGGCGGCAATCTTCCGTCGATGCCCTGCCCTACGGGTCCCGGGATGCTATTCGCCGCCGCCTTTCGAAGTCATCGCAAATTCTCACGGCGGCCGTCGTTGCGCGGCTTCCTGCCTGCCGGATCCCGGAGTCTCTGCCGCCGCCGCTGACTCAATTTTGAAATCCATGAACTTTTGGGGCAGTCGTACGTATAATTAATGATAGCATTAATGGCGGATGGGTATTTAAGGTCCGGCCTACTGAAGTCATTTTCATTGTTCGAATTGTCCGAGTTGAAGCGAGTTGCAGAGTCGATTATCTGGAGCCCATCGCCATTGAAAGCGTCACCACCGTCACTATCAAATTCACCTCGTCGACCCCACCGGTGGATCCTACAACTTCCTGCTTAGCATTTTCGAGGTGGGTTTTTTCCGTCCGCCCTCCCGTCGTTTTTGATCATTTTGGGGATTTAAAATGAATTGAACAAGTAATTAAATTGCATAAAATTAAAGAACACCCCTTCGCGCCTCAAACCCATGTTTTGGAAATCTCCTAGACCGGTCGCGATGACCTTCCCTATCGATCCGGGGCTCGCCCGTTGCGCGGCCGTTCTTCGCGCAGGGCGACCGGCCCCCTCGGGCCCGTTCCCCTCTTTTGCCGTCCCATTCTAGTGCGTGGCTGCGTGCCGGTGGCCATCCCTCTTGCTGGGCCCGGGTTATTGGGCTTCCATCCCTGGAGTGCCTGTTGAATTTCACCCCGTCAAATCTAACCAAACTACCTAGGCCATCCAGCCGCCCACCCTTCGGATCCCGGGCTTCCTTTGTCCGTTCATATTATGCCTACAATTTGCCATGCCCCGGGACCCTCTGGGCCCGTCCGTCCAGAGTGACGTTTCCGCCGTCATTCATGGCGGAACCCTGCCGGCTATCCGACCTTCGGGCCCCGGGGATCTCTTCACCACCGCCGTCGCCCGATCCCGGCCGAAACCCCATGGCGGCCTACTCCCCGCATCTTTCCGGTTGCCGGGTTCTGGACTCTCTACCGCTGCCACCGTTCAAGTCGACACAAAATTCACACGGTGGTCGTTGCCTTGCGTCCTCCCGAGAGGTCGGGCCCCGAGCGTTTCCTCGCCGTCGCCGCTCAACGATATACTTATCTTTCAGGCGGCCGTCATTCGCTGTCTTTCCGGCCGCTGAGTCCCAGAGTCCTGTTCGCCGCCGCCGTTCAAGCCATTGTAAAATATCTCGGCGGAGAACCCCTTTTGTCCTTCCGGCCTTCGGGCCCCGGGTTTTCGATTGCCACCTGGCCTAAATGTCATAACTTTCGTGTCGTCCGTCTTTTTGCCCCCCAGACTCCGGCCTTCGGACTTCCGTCCGCTGTTCGCCGTCTCCAACGGCCACCCCTTAATAGCTTCCCAGCCTGGAATCTCTGAATCTCCTTAAATCAATCCAAATCAATTAAATTTGAGAATCTGACTTCGACCCATGTTCTAAATCATGCCATTCTCCACCATGGGCCTCTTAAAATACTAAAATTTTGCTAACGGGGATCTTCGGGAACTTTCGGTCGTGTTTTCCCTCCCTAACAACATTCCTGCTAGGGAAGTCCAGCCCTTTAGGCCCGGATTGTCCAAATGCTCTAAAATGAAATCGATATCATCTGAGGATAAAGTTTATGATGTATTTGAATAATTATCTAGATGATATGCTCATAATGTGGACTAACATTAACACTACTGGTGTTTTGTTGTGCTGACTTCGCCCTTTGCTTACAGAATATATGGAATCGGCTATAGGAACTTCAGGGGCCTCCACCGAAAAGGATAAGGGCAAGAAATCCAGAAGGGCTGCTAGGGGAAAAGACGACAAGGATCAGATGAAGTTCCAATTTCAGGGTGAGCCGCTCCAGTCAAAGGTCTCGACTGACTGAAGAGAAATCTTAGATACCAATATCGGCCAGGTGGACATAGATGAGTTCACCCAGAGGGTCAAGGTTGACCCTAAAACAAAGAATGCCAGGTTGATACACCAATGTGGAATCGCCAAAGCTGCCGGCTTCCCTCCGTCTCTGATAGCACCTGAATTAGTAATGGCTTGCCGAGAAGCCTACCAGATGGATACCAGAACAATCATGGACAAGGAGGGGAATATCCTCACCGACATGTCTCCGGAAGGAATCACAAAAACCTTCCACATTCCCACATTCCCACATATGCAGATCCCCACGTTGGAGCAGTGTTAGGTGGCATGGGATGCCAATCCATTGGGCTGCAAGAAGTCCATTAAGATTTACTGGCTTAAGGAGAAACGGGGCAGCGCTGCAAAGGTTCCCCCAGAGCTGTTCCACAGCGATTTTCAAGAAGATTATCATGACTTGATGACTATGCTAAGCAGGGTCATGGACCTCCCAGCAGCCGCCTACTTCCAAGAGTGGATGGCTTACTACATTGAACAAATCATATGAGGTAATGAGGACGTGAAAACTAAAATCTCATTCGACTGTGGGAGTATCATCAGCAACTGCTTCCATGAGCAGTTTGTAAATGTCAAGAAAAGCTCCAAGTTCTACATGACCTCGTACTTGGTATACTCCTTGGCAGGTCAGAGACAATATAGTGGACTATCTATGGTGCCGGATCAGGATCACAAATGAGGGCTCAAGCCTTTTGACCGGTACCCTCAACTACAATACCGTAACTTCAAGAAGGAGTACTGCCAGGTCAATGACGCCTTCATTAGCCATATTATCAGATTGATAGCCGGGGACTTCGAAAGAAGGGTATCCCACAACGCCCGGGTGCTCCTGAAGGAGTACACCTTCTTGTTCATTCAATTCTCCAAGTTCACTTACATCCGCGCCCAAGGATTCACTGAACGACCGAACAAGTTGCCGAGATACCCGAACGACCGGATCATTCTCCTAGAGCTTTCCCGGCAGCTCCAACACATTCAAATAGTTTTTGGCAACAAGCACGTAGCAGGGATCCCCTATCCCATGACCCTCGGCCAGGGCCAGTATCAATTGCAGACATCTCAATTCAGTTGAAATAACGCTGGAGAGATCAATTCGACAAGGTTGCCCCCTCGCTCTGGCCCTTTTTCGTAATTGCTTCTGATGCTTTGTCTTACCTGCTAAAAGATAACTCCTTTTCCCCCAAGATCAGAGGGATCAGACTGCTTGATAACAGGGACCTCACTAATGTGCAATTCGCTGATGATACTTCATTCTTTGTGGAAATGAATCAGTGGAATTTGGAATCTTTAATGGTGAAGCTTGATTTGTTCTTCCAGGATTCTGGGTCCAAGCTTTCCAAAGCTAAGTCCATCTTCCTAGGCTAGAAAGAAAATCCTCCGGAGTGGTTGAACAGGTTTGGTTTCCAATGGGGAGGCCCCAACAAGCTGGTCAGGTACCTAGGAATCCCTTTTGCTGTCAATCCCAATCTCAAAGAGATGTGGAATTGGATTAGAGGTAAAATTGATAGGAAGCTTGAGAGCTGGAATAGGAGATATCTCTCTCTTGCAAGAAGAATCCAAGTGTGTCAGAAAATTCTTGCTTCGTACAACATTTATTTCGCTTCTGTGTGGTTCTTTTGTAGCTACCAAGTGAACGAAATTCAAAAGAAGATAAGGGGATTCCTTTGGTCTGATGGGAAGGGTAAAAGAAAGAGACACTCGGTGAAGTGGGACTGGTGTGTCCTCAATAAGCAGCAAGGGGGTATTGGCTTGAAAGACTTAAAAGCTCAAGGTATAGCACTTGCTGCTAAGTGGATCCTTAAGTCCCTGAGTGGTAATGAACCTTGGAAAATTCTAGTGAGAAACAACATTCAAAAGGCGGTCCCAAAGAAAGCCAAATCTTGGAAAATTCTTCCCCTAAGTGACATTCTCCTCAGCAAATGCCCCATGGTCCCTGCTGGCTCGCCGGTATTCAGGAGTATCTGGAGGGCGTGGGAGCTTACTAAGCATAAAGTTAATTTAAGGAATTATAACATAATTTTGAAAAATAACCAGAAGTGTCATTCCTCTGGATCTGTGTGGTGGAATCTAGAGCATAATAACAAGAATCTTGCTCTGCTTCAAGGGTGTTCTGCCAAAGCGTGGAATGCTAAAGGTATCAGAACCTTTGGAGATATTCTCACTAGGGCTAGTTTAAAAACTTGGAATGAGCTGTGCCTGGAGTTCAACATTCCAAGCTCCAACTACAAAACCTTCTCCACCATTCGGGAAGCCTGCAATGGTGCAGTTTTGCCAATGGCTTCGGGAGATACGGTCAACATTGCCGAGGATTTCATTTGGCAAGATGGCACTAGTGCTGGTAATGTGAAGGCCAAAACAATTTGCAATGACATTACGAGCAATACCATTGTGATGGACCATATTAACTCCTGTTGGGGTATCTCCGTGGACATTAAGAAGTTTCAGAATATTTTTTCTTTTGTTCTGCATAGTTCCATGGAGCCTAAAAAGGATTCCTTTAGATGGATTGTTCTTTTACAGAGGATTTCGTTTAAAACTAACTCTAATGATGTTGAAATTTGCAGCATATGCAGAGTCTCGGAATCAGTCAACCACATTCTTTTTGAGTGTTTCTATGCTCAGGAAATCTAGATCATGTTTTGTTACAATTTAAATTTTTGG
The DNA here is from genome assembly GCA_007258455.2 of Sequoia sempervirens. Classification (NCBI taxonomy): domain Eukaryota; kingdom Viridiplantae; phylum Streptophyta; class Pinopsida; order Cupressales; family Cupressaceae; genus Sequoia; species Sequoia sempervirens. The sequence continues at coordinate 87,410 of VDFB02264889.1, forward strand.
AATGATAAAGGTAAAGCTCATTGGAACAATGTGTTGTTTCCAGATTTTAGGATTAATAAAAAATACAAGATTTTTTGGTACTTGCTTACTAACGAAGTTATGTGGCACATTTGGGAAATGAGAAATGAAAGAAAATTTAAGGGGTCCAAGAGGGAACTTACTGAGTTTAATAAAAAACTCACGTTTCTTAATATTTCTATGCAGGTCTCGGTGAACATGGAGAATTCTCTGGGTGATTTGCAATCTACAAAGGACCCAAGGGGTTGCGGCCAAATGCATCAGCTTTATGGTGAAGCACCTGAACTTTTCTGTAGAACCCTCGATGAGTTTCAAAGGCATGTTAAGGAGGGGAACAGTCAAGAATGATTCCAAGAAGATGTTTTCTCTAGATCAGACGCGGGAGGAAGAACAGGTTTTAGTCACTATGGAGATTGAGGTGAATTAGGGGCAACCAAATTTGGAGTTCTTTTTGAGAGCATTGGAGGCAGTAAAAAAGGAACTCATTCATTAGGTGGCTACTGAGAAAGATGATTGAGAACTTTGAGACAATAGAGGTCTTCTCCTGTGATGTGAGAGAGGCTATTCAAACTTTGATCAACTGGGGTGCAGTGGAAGACTATTCTATCTCCTTTTTGATACTTTTTGCTCTCTATAGGCAGCTGCATTATGTTTTGTATCTTTTTTAGTTTTGGAAAAAGTTATAATCAATTTGTAATTCACAATTCTGTATAGTTGTTTTTAACTGTTGATAGTCTGTATCTACCTGAGACATTTAGCTTTGATCTCTGTATCTAGCTATGCTATATAGTTCTACAGCAGTGATATATTGTTGTTAGCATACTGTATCTAGCTGTGGATATGTTGTAATCTGACTGTTCATTCTATTATTAATAAAAAAAAAAAAAATTCTTAAAACTAAATATATTAATATCTCTTATTCATTTCTTGGCGGTAATTAATTTACCCGCATAATTTAATTAGCTTAAATTACTTAAGAACAAGGTTCACTTTTCCTTCCAATACTACTTTCATAAAATCATTTAAGATTATATCTAACTCGTTCATTGTTATCACTATAATTAAATTTTGTATTTTCTCTCTTTTATTTTATAAAATAAAATATTTAATTTACCATTTTCATATATTATAATAAATTAATTTATACATAAATTATAAACAGTATTTTATTAATATAAATTAGTTGAGGGAAATATTAAGTTTTCTTTCCAATACCACTTTCACAAATAATTTCAAACATCTTCCTACTTCACTTTTGTGTAAGAAATATTGACATTGATTTTGGGGTTAGTTTATTTGCAAATTGTGATTTGGTGGTGGATTTGGAGATGAATGTCACTTTTCCTTCTATTAGCATCCTTTCTCTTTCCACGGAATCTATAGGTGTTATAGGGACTTTCCTATTGCTAATTGTTATAGATCCCCCACTAACCTTTGTGCTAATTGCTAGAGTAGGTATCCCTTTAGTCTCTCCTTGTGGGTGTTTAGAATTTGGCTCCTCAGTTTATACATAGTAAACCCATTTCTTGTTCTCAATCCTCCCATTTTCTTATATTTGGATAAGATGTGATTAACAATAGAAAATATTATTATAATAATGGATTGATCTACATGGTTAACCATTTTTTTCCTTCCCTTCCTTATTTGAACAATTGGGTATTTAATTAATAGATAGTGCTCATGGTTAAACATATTGACCTATATCCTTATTCTAGGGATAATTTTTATTACAATATTTCAATCAATTACAAGTAGGGAGGTAGTTTTGGATGGTGGTTTTTGGATGTAGGGTCAACATTGCTTATTTCTCAAGCCCTAGTTCTCTTAATCCAACCCTCTCATAGAACACATTAATGTTCTTCCCATTTTAATTAGAATTCCTAATCTGCCTCTTCCAATTTGGAGTGACCCTTAATTTTATTCCATTAGTAAAAGTATTATTCAATTCCTAAATATGGACTCTACTACTTCAAATATTAGTCAACATCAAAATTTTGAAGGCTCTTCCTAAAAATGTCATTCTAAGAATTGAAGACAAACCTTGGAATCAATTCATGGATTATCAGAATCTTCCCTTTTTCTACAAATGGCACTTTGCTATTGGACAAATAGATTTTTATTTCACCCACTCTTGTCACTTAGTGGTGGGCTTAAATACTTTGTGCTAAAACCTCTTTCTTGAAAACTTGATTATTTGTGATATTTTTGAACTTTGGGGTGTTCTTTCACTGTCATAATAGTGGTTTACAATTCCTGAGAGGAATGGATTTCAGTTGAAATCACATATTTTTAGAAAATATAATGATTTAAGCCTTAAAAAGTTCCATTTTAAGGATTCCAATTAAAAATGGTTTGATCAAATCACCTTAGATCAAACCCCCTTGGATAGAACCTCGCTAGTTTTAAACCATACCTATAAATGTGTCTCCTTTACACCTATCAAAATGCTGATAAAAAATAACTTTTGATTTAGCTTTTGGGGGATCAAATGAATTCATTTAAAATTTATTTCAAATTATTATGGTATTCCTCAGAACAAGCTATCCAATGAATATAATTTTAATATGTTTTGGTTTTGTTATGTATTTGTTTTTTAAGTTTTAGTAAACATAGGTTTTTCATCGAAAATGAATTTCTTTGTTCTTCACATGTGGAAAAATAGAAGATTATCAAAAACAAAAATTGAAAAATATGAGTGCACCAGATATTGAAGTCCTTGATCCAAAAAAAAAAATTAAATTAAATTTTGACATATAAAAAAAAAGTTACGTGTTATACAGTCGCGCTGTGTCTGAATTGTAATTCGTTTGACTTTGAAACTTGATTAATGAAAAAATATTCAATAAAAAACTATCTAACCAAGTGGAGCTACAAATCTAAATTTGAAAGAATTATAATTTTATCCTTCATGGAAAAAAAGTTATTCGTTATACGATGTGCGTCACTTTTTTAAAAATGTTGTTTTCTGAAAAAAATCAATTTTCATGGAAAATGGAAAAAGAAGTGCAATTTGATTCCAAAAATTTTGAAAAAAATATTTTTAGAATCTATAGACAAAATTTGATGAGACTCTAGTTTGCACCATCTCCAAATTCCTCACAGTTTAGCCGCTATAGGTGCCCAAATGTGAAGATTTAATTAAAAATTTTAATTTCAGTGTCTAGTTTGGCCAAAAATTGTAAACCACTATTATGGGATCACCCACTTCTATGAAACATTCCCTAATGTTACCATTGTGACAAATATTCATGCATAGGCTCTTTCTATGTTTTGTCAAGTTTATATGATCCTGAACCAAAGGAAATAGGGTTCCACCTTTTAGGAGATGGAACTAGGTTTAGGACCTATTTCAGTCTATGTTCATTAGGAAACCCTAGAGACTTCAACCCAATGATTCGATTGAGGGAAGGGTTAGGGGGTTTCCTTAGGTCTGATTAAAAAGGGGGTTCACCAGTAAATGAAGTTTTTAAGGAGAAATGAAAACCCTAATGCACTAAACCCTAGAAAGTTGAAAGAATTAAATCAAATGAACAAACAAAAATCAGACAGAAAGGAACTTGGTAAAATGATAGATTCCAAGCAAGATCTGCAACTCTAAGATTCTACATTTTGAAGTGCACTGGGACTCATATGCTAGGCTAGGAAATTTATTCCTAATCTAGGTTTTGGTGAAAAATCTAGAATCTCCTGGTGATTGATTAGGATCTACAAAAATCTAGCAAAAAGGGTGTACTGGGACTCATGCGCCCAGACAGTTGCAAAGTGTGCGAAAAAAGTGAAAAGTGTCCTAGGAGAAAATTTTTGAAGTGAACTTTGTGAGCCTCTAAATACAAATTAAATAAGCACTTTCCCACTGGTTTCATGTAAATAAGTTGGATATCTTGCTCTAGATCTGATTTTTTGTGGGCCTTGACAAATTCTTATGACAACTTTGCAATTTTGGTACTTTTGAAGGCTTCAAGTCCTCTTTTTCTTCAACCTATAAACTTGCAACATACAAAGAGAGGGAAAATATGTTGTTTTTTTAGGGAACATTTGGTGGCTTTCCTTGGTCAAACCCCATTTTGGTAATCAAACATTAATGAGAAATGAAGCATGAATGAGATGAAACATGAAACATAAGACTAAACAATAGAGCCTTGTTTGAAACCTTGTAGATCTACAAACAAGCATGAAGTGGCCTCAATGGATGTAGATCTTGATCATGACTCTTGATGAAAGATAATTCCTTTGAATACTTGAATTGATCTTGAACAATACATCACAACATTAGCTCAAAACAGCATGCATGATGCACTAAATATTTGGCATGATGAAATGACTCTTGATTGTTGTAATAATCTTCTATAAATATTCCCTTGAACGCCTCAGAAATGCTCTTGTGAAAGTACCCTTGAATGCTTATGAAATTCTAGCTTGTTAGAAGAAATTATCTGAAATAAGCTTGTATTTATACTTTTTTATGCAAAATTTCCCAAAATTACAACACTACAAGTCAACATCAAATATAGGATAATAAAATCCCATACGATAATCCAACACATTAGTGTGTGCTTGATTAAGAGAAATATTTCCCCTGCAATTCAGAAGCTCTGAATTTACAAAGAAACAAGGAAAATTATAATGTGGTGTATACAAACATCAATAAAATGATCAAAATACTTAGTAGGCGAGGGAATATAATTAAGAGGGACCTTCACATGAAGAAGAGCCAAAGAAGGAACTTTACTATCAACCATGCAGAGCAATTCCCATGCTAGAGCATAGACATTCTAAAATAAGCTTTTTCCCATGACCACATAAATTTTATTTGTGCAAGGTTCATTGATTTCTTTATTTTTTAAAGTTGTAACAGAAATCAGTATTTACTTTGTAGAAATTAGAGATGCCCACAATTTCGGTGAAGCTCAATTTGTAATCTTTAAATTTCTTATAAAATTTTGAGGTAATAAAATAGAGGGAAATTCCCATGGCATTCCAAAGAGTTGTAACATGCCAATGATCCCTAATACTAAAATACAACTAATAATTTTATTGGAAAAGTGAAGAATTGTGCATTACATCAAAAAAATTGTGGCATGCATTCATGAATTTAGAGCATAAGCATGTGTTTAATATGGAAACTTTGAATTGTTCTAATGTAATATAATTTTCTTCAGAATTTATCATATATTTTTTATTTATCAATATTTATTTAAGCACTTAGTTGTGGTCTGGGGGAGCTTAGAGAGCTACAATTTTTTTAGTAAGATCAATACACTAGGACTAACCCTCCAAACGAAGTTTATATCTTTCATAGTGTTTGGATTACCCCAAATACCAACTTTGCATGAAATCCCTTAGTTTTTCTTTCCATTGTAGAGGTACAACAAGTTATAGTCTTCAATACCTTTAGCAATTGTATATTTCATCCTTTGCCACAAGCATTGCAAGTTCATAAGATTTACCTACAACAAAGTAATCATTTTTGGCATACTGCTATTTTATTGCTCCAATACAATTTATTGTAAATACATTTGATATAAGGAATGAAATGTTTTTTAATTTTTTAGATGAAAAAACATGGTACAATAGATTGTAAGTACAGGTTTAATATAAGGAATGAAATGTTTTTCAATTTTTTAGATGGAAAGATCTTAGTTATATATATATATATATATATTTATATCTCCAATCTTAACTTTTCATTGCTCTAATACAATAGATTGTATATACCTTTGATATGAGGAATGAAATTTTTTTCAAATTTTTATATGGAAAACACTTGGTTATATATATTGATTTACATCTACAATATTAACATCCTGTTCATCTTGATAGATCATAGGGAGTGGGATCTAAAAAATCTTCTCCACAGATTTTTCCAAATGCTATTTTCTTATATCTCAAGTATTGATAAATAATTATGTTCTTAGTTTTGATTCGCTTTAAGTTAAACCTTCAATATGTTTTAGGTGTTTCTACTTCTCGTGCCTCATTAGGTGAAGAAAGTATCAAGATGTTAACACTTCTTCGAATTTTTATTATTCCATAAATACAATGCTTGACAAGGAAACATTATGATCACGTGCAAGAAAGTATTATATTTTATTTACCCAAAACGTAAAGAAACATTCACAATCTTATGAATATAGAATTAATCATGTTAGAATTAGATAGAAGAATTCATATTAGATTTATCCTTTCTCAAAAATAACTTTCAATTCAAATTCATTCATATTACTTAATATGGAAAGGTTGTCACCATTTTTTACTCTCGATATTGCTCTATGAAATATTAATATTTATTATTTTATTATTACTTGTAATTTATGTCTTTTTTAGTGTGTAGAGAGCTCTACAAGTGTACCGACAACTATTTTCCATCATATAGTACAGGAAGTTGCACTACATGATATTATTTATATTTTAAAATTATTAAACTAAAAATCGTCCAATCAAATTACAAAGGTTATGTACATTAAAAATATTTTAAAATTATTTTGTTTTATTTTAGAATTAGTTAATAATTATTTTATTTTATTTACTATCAAACAAAAAAGACTTTATATAAATAAATCATTTAATCATCAAATATTAATTAGAAAACTATAAACATGAAAAATAGTTTACAAATGTTATTCAATTTTATTATTTTAAATGTCTATAATCTAATATTCATTCTAAAAATAGAAAATAAAATTAACATTTTAAACCAAACATACATATATAAACTAAAAAACTTAAATTAATAAACTAAACAAATAAAATAAACCAAACCTGTATTCAACTCATCCGTTCATAAAAAGTAATGGCATGCTTTATTTATCCATACCTTCTAACTTATTTAAGGCTTTTTAATATAAGCGGATATGGTGACAGCTCTTTTCAAAAATTTGCAGCATGTTGGCTCTGGATATTAAACATGCCCAGCTGACACAGCTTTTGTTGAAACTTGGCAGCATGTAGGATCTATAATATGGCCTTCACAGTTTGAATAACTTTCTAAAATACCCTGGTTATTGTTGTTGGCATCTCCCATCAGAATGCTATCATGCTCCACCGATGTTTTCACTGGTGACACGGCTCCTGTTGAAGCTTTGCAGCATTTGGGATCTTGAATATGACCTCTACAGTTTGAACAGCTTCCTAAAATACCCTTCTCATCCTTGTTAATGTCTCCCATCAGAATGCTATCATGCTCCACCGATGTTTTCACTGGTGACACAGCTTCTGTTGAAGCTCTGCAGCATTTAGGATCTCGAATATGACCTGAGCACGACAACAAGTGCTATGAGCATAATAAGCATTGATAACACCAGATAACTTAGCGACGCAGGAGCAGATGAAGATACTGAAGGAGATGGGAAATCCGGTCATATTTATAAAGAAAAAAGGAAGGCGTGCATTCAAAATATATTCTGAATAGTTCAAAATATGGTTAAATTTTGAGCTAGAGGCGTTCAAACTGACGGGGCGTGTAAAAGAGTCTGTACATGGCGTTATTCTTTGACTACGTCTCCTCCTTTATGTTGACAGCTTGCTTACAGTTGGGCGAGAGAGGAGTAATTCAGTGGGAGTATTGTCTGCAGTGGTCTAAAGTGGATTGGTTACGATTTACTGAGGTCTGCCAAATTCGTTTACCATGCTGGCATGGAAACGTAGATTTTATATGTTGTGCCTAAGGTTCATATTGGTTTTAATCACCTACAGTCATATTTTATTATCCATGGGCTATGGTTTTGGAGACTTTATAATATATATCGTGTTTTAATTTATCTGATGAATAATGGACTTGATTTGTGTCGTTATACAATTTGGTTGGTTTATCGTGTTGACATCTTATAAACCAAGTTTTCATTCACTTAATGTTGTGTATGTAGAGTCGCATTGCATGTAAATATATTTTCTGGTTCTTGAGATGTAGACTATAAGACTATAAAATATGTCATGTAAACATTATGATCCAATATAGCTTTCATTATCTTTATATGTTGTACCTTCTTTTATAAGGTCTATTTTAGTTTTAGTCACCTAGAATCACATTTTATTGTACTTTCTAGCTTTATTATCCATGGATGTAAATATAGTTGATGGTTTTTGAGTTGTAGGCTAGAAGCCTTCATAATATTATGTCATGTTTTGATTTATATGATGCACAATGGGTTTGACTTGATCCATAATACAAATTGCAGCACCACCATTTCAACATGTGTTACACAGCACATATATTAGGTTATTCAATACTTCAAGTCCTTATACATCAATTAGCAAAATCAATCCTATAGATTATATGATAGTTATACACGTTAGTGTATTTAAGCAAAGTGCTTAACCAAGGGGTTTACCTAAGAAAACATGACCCTTGCAATCCATCAATCTCTCTAAACTATTAGTCAATAATACATTTATGTATGTATTTGTGATGCAATTCAATCCCACATGTTATTACAGTCCAATTCATCTATCTAAAATTTAAAAACAACTAAACTTATTTTCATATCCAGGGTAATTGATTTTAAGACTAAATTCAACACATTCTTCAACATTATTCTTGAATTACCTGAAGGAAAAGAACTCAAAGGAGAAAATTGGGCAAATTTGGGATGGTACCCAAATGCTCTCATCTCAAGAAGAGGTTCTTGAGCAGTTCCATTCCTTCTATAAGGTTCTCTTCTCCTCGGAAGATGGAGGAGTAGCTGGCCTGAAGGTGAGGGGGCTCATCAAAGGCCTCATTCCTAAGAAGATTGTTGAGGAGGATGTGGTCAAGCTTGAGGCTGATTTAACGAAAGAGGAAATCAGAAAGGCAATCTTTTCTATGAGCAATGAAAAGTCCCCTGGTTGTGATGGGCTTCCTGTTGAGTTTTTTAAAACCTTTGAAGATTGGATTTGCGAGGACCTTCTGCAAGTCTACAAGGAGGCCCTAGACAAGGGCTCTTTAGGGAAAGAGATTAACAGGGGGATCATCAAGTTGCTCCCAAAAGGGGGAGACAAATCCTTAGTTAAGAATTGGAGACCCATCACCTTATTAAATGCCACTTATAAGATTTTGGCTAAGGTTATTTCCCTAAGGCTTGCCAACATTCTCCCAAAGTTTATAACCAACACTCAAACAGGCTTCATAAAAGGGCGATATATTCTGGAAAACTTGATCACAAGTTGGGAGGCTCTAGAATGGGCCAAGCAGTCCAACCAAGATTGGGCCATGCTGCTATTGGATTTCAAGAAAGCTTATGACAGAGTGGAGTGGGAGTTCCTAAGGGTTGTTCTCCAAGCGTTTGGCTTTCCTGCGAAGTTTTGCAGTATGGTGAATACCTTGTTGAAGGATGCCTCAGGCAAGGTTGAGGTTAATGGCAAGTTGTCAGAGGAAATAATGCTGGAGAGATCAATTCAACAAGGTTGCCCCCTCGCTCTGGACCTTTTTGTGGGCCTTGACAAATTCTTATGACAACTTTGTAAATAATACTTTTTTATGCTTTGTCTTACCTGCTAAAAGATAATCCAACACATTAGTGCGTAAATAATGTGTTGGATTATCTTTCATGTAAATAAGTTGGATATCTTGCTCTAGATCTGATTTTTTGTGGGCCTTGACAAATTCTTATGACAACTTTGTAATTTTGCTACTTTTGAAGGCTTCAAGTCCTCTTTTTCTTCAACCTATAAACTTGCAACATACAAAGAGAGGGAAAATATGTTGTTGTTTTAGGGAACATTTGGTGGCTTTCCTTGGTCAAACCCCATTTTGGTAATCAAACCTTAATGAGAAATGAAGCATGAATGAGATGAAACATGAAACATAAGACTAAACAATAGAGCCTTGTTTGAAACCTTGTAGATCTACAAGCAAGCATGAAGTGGCCTCAATGGATGTAGATCTTGATCGTGACTCTTGATGAAAGATAATTCCTTTGAATACTTGAATTGATATTGAACAATACATCACAACATTAGCTCAAAACCACATGCATGATGCACTAAATATTTGGCATGATGAAATGACTCTTGATTGTTGTAATAATCTTCTATAAATCTTCCCTTGAATGCCTTAGAAATGCTCTTGTGAAAGTACCCTTGAATGCTTATGAAATTCTAGCTTGTTAGAAGAAATTATGTGAAATAAGCTTGTATTCATACTTTTTTATGCAAATTTTCCCAAAATTACAACACTACAAGTCGACATCAAAGCTAGGATAATAAAATCCCATCAAGAATTTGATTTAAAATAGGTCCTAGTTAAAGTGGGACTGGGCGTATGAGTCCTAGTGGCTTAAAACCGGCACACAAACTCTAAGAATGTCTTGTTTAATGCGATATTTAAAATAAATTCCTAAGACCTAGGTGGGACTCATACGCCCAAGGTGGTGTATGAGTCCCAGATCACTAGATCTAAAACACAACCAAAAACATTGAATTATGATTGGTTATTTGATAAGTGTCGAGATTATCCGTAGAAAGATGCAATTAATTAGGCTTGTGGATGCAAAATAGGACCAATTAAGACATAAATAATCCCAATTAATTAATAAATCCCTAGATTAGTGTGAAAGTGTAAATATACACTTTACAACACCCTAAATAAGGCAGAATTAGGTCCATTTAGTTTAAAAGGGCCCTAAACTTAATGTGAATGTGTAAAACACATTACAACACTATATCAAGGCAACATTAGGCTAATTTTAACATTAATTATTCCCAAATTAAGTTAGGAAAAGGGATACTTTTTATGTTACTACATTTATCCCGCAATTTAGTGAGACGAGGAACTTGCTTCAAACTCACACTAAAGTACACATCCAAGAGGGGTCCAAGTGTACCAATGTCGATGGTATAGAATGATAAAGATCAAAGAGGTAGCCAAGCCCCCAGGATCCAAGATCTTATATCAATCCAATATAAGCACATATGGATACACACAAGGTGTATGATATGCAGCATCAAGATACACAAACATGTACAATATCAATGACTAACAAAAAGAAAAATAAAAATAGGTTGATCAAGCCTCGACTATTTTTCCAACACAATGTGGATCAAGTCTCAGCTGTTTGTCCAAAATGCACGCTCACTCTGAGGCAACGAAACTTCAGGTTGTCCGATAGGTGAGTATCCAAAAAGGGTGGCTTAGTGAGAAATCCATGCCTCTGTATCATCTTCTCACCGTAAAATGAGAAATTCATTCCCACGTTTAGGCTTCTCATCATACTAACCATACCAAAGCTATCCCTCTGATAACTTCAATAAGGAGCCACAAAATGAAAATTTGAGCTTCACAAGGCCTAACAAGTTGCATTAAGCACTTAAGAACATTTACGCATGTAAAGGATTGTTTAAAGGGATCTTTGCTTAATTCGCGTAAGGTCTTTTCTTAGGGAACATCATGCCTAATGTCTCCAAGAGAGGAAAAATCAAAGAAATATCACGCTCTCAGAGGAAATCAAACCCAATGACACCACCAAGAAAAGAACAAATTGAAAGAAGAAAGAAAATCACACAAAGAACATAAGGATGTAAAAAATAATTCCAATGTATGCCCCCACTTTAAAGCGATTGTTAACACCATTGTTGTGAGTAATCTTTTTTAAAGTAGTCAATGAAGAAGAAAGGAGAGCTTCTTCAGAAATCCCTATGCCAAGTCATATGTTCCTGAATGAAACAACATCATGGATAAGGGATTTCCTCCAAAATGCAATAACTAAAGATAACTTAGTATGTCACATGCGCTCCAAGTTAAGGCATGTCATCCACATCCCAAGCTTTCTCTTATATATATATATATATAGAAAGTGATCGACTAGCCAAAAGAGGCAACAACAAGTGTCATATGAGGATAGGGCTACGTAACACCCTTTCCCCCACTTAGTGCAAGACAAGGGTGAGCCGAGGTGATAAAAATGACCCGATTGTCAAATCACCTTGACATGACTCGGAGATAAAAAAAATATTAAGGAAATAATTTAGTCATAAAAAATGGAAACAATTAACTTGCGAAATAAAATGACTCATTTGCATTATCATTATGTTGATAATAATTAGGTAGAAAACTATGACATCCATGCATTTATTTTACTATAAATGAGGTGAAAATGGGTAGAAAGGCTACATTTTTATGCCCTAATGTGTTGCAATAGTTTCACCCTTGTTCTCCTTGTGTTGTGCAGTGCGGTGCTTGGGTTCATGACATGGCTTAACCACCTCCTGTAGATCTTGGATCTTGTATAAATCTGGCAGTTGTATCAGGCATTGATAGGTCAATCTTTTGGTGCAACAGTAGCTACCTATGTAACAATTGATATCAGAGCCGAGGTCTCTAATTGAAATGACTTGGAGATCAAACATATTAAGGAGAGAATTTAGTCATAAGAAAAGGAAACAATTAAACTACCCAAATAAAATGACTCATTTGTATTATCATTATGTTGATACAAATTACAAAAGAAACATATATTGAACCCATTAACAATAATTAGGTAGAAAACTATGTGATCCATGCATTTCTTTTACTACAGATGAGGTGAAAATGGGAAGAAAGGATAAATTTGTATGCACTAATATGTTGCAAGAGTTCGGCCCTTGGTCTCCTTGTGTTGTGTAGCATGGATCTTGGGTTCATGACATGGCTTAACCGCCTCCTATGGATCTTGGATCTTGTATAAATCTGGTAGTTGTATTGAGCATTGACAAGTCAATCTTTTGGTGCAACGACAACCGCCTATCCAACAATTGGTATCAAAGCCGAGGTCACAGGTTTGAACACCTCACTTGCACTATTGGGATTGTTGCAATATTTTCACCCTTGGTATCCTCGTGTCGTGTAGCATGGCACTTGAGTTTGTGACATCTAATCCAGTGTGCAACCCCCTTTACTTTGATTATTTGTAACACATTTTTGTTTCTTAGTGTTGTCTATATTTTTATTATTTCAGTGCACGCAAACCCACTTTCCACTAGTCGTTTGACTATGCTTGGGTCATCCCACAATAGTGGTTTACAATTTTTGGCCAAAATGGACATTGAATTAATTTTTTTTAACTAATCTTCACATTCGGGCACCTATATTTGCTAAACTATGAGGAATTTGGAAATGATGCAAACTAGTGATTTGTGACATTTTGTCTATAGATTCTAAATATATATTTTTAACATTTTCCGAATAAAATTGCATTTCCTTTGAATCCATATCCTTCCAAGACTAGTTTTTAATAGTAAACACCATTTTTAAAGAGTGGCCTGTATTGGCTAACACAATTTTTTTTCTATGATGCATAAAATTTTATGATTTCTAATTTAGATTCGTGACTACAATATGTATTACTTGCAATTGGTTTCATAGAATTTTATACAATTTTTTCATAATTATGTTTTGAAGTCAAACCACTTACAATTTAGACATAGGTTTACTTGCTGACTGTTATTCCCCCAACTTAAACTTGAAAATTTTAAATTTTTTAATGCATTCCTTTACTCACCCTTGAGCATGTGGAATCGCAAAAAATTATTAAATTTGAAAATCTGATAGAGATGATGCAATTTCCTTTCATGGGAATGATGCTAACCCTATTCCACAAAATATGCCTAATTTTCATGCCAAAATACTTCACTTTCTATGAGATTTTAATCCTTACATTTTCCTGTCTATGATTTGCAAACTTGATCAAAATTTGAGATTCTGGTTGCTGGACCAAAAAAACTTTTGGGTTTTTCTCGGAGATGTATCATTGAAATGTTGTCCAAATTTTGTGCCAAACGGAGCCATTTTGTGGGAGATATGGAGATTTTTGTCTTTCATCGAAGTATAGTTTTAGGAGAAATGAATAAGGACAATTTTGGAGTACTATTTGACGTCCTCTAATCAGCTTCAACTGACCTTTTGAGGTAAAATACATAGGAGGATGGCATGCTATAAGGTCCTATATTTTAAAGGTGAATGACTTTATTAAAATTTGAATGTTTGCAGTGACATCATAGAGTCGATATTTTCCATGGAGTTAGGTTTATCAAAAGTTGTAAAAATGGGTAAATATATTCATTTTGGAAAATGAATTTATTTGAGGTGGTTTTGAAAATATTTATAAGGAAAGTTCATATTCGAAGGTTATGAATTTCATGTTGTCGAAAGTTTCCAAGGTTTTAAAACTCTTTAGGCAACCAACTCATAGGTTTTAAAGTTGTCATTTCCCCCGACTTCCTGACATCATCTCTCTCTCTCTCTCTCTTCAAAGCATAGTGCAATAATAGAGGATGTGTGCACAATGAATTCAGTGAAACGGCTTTGGAAACTTTTTCTTAGTGACTATATGCAAATGCATAAAATGGATTTGTTAACTCAGCCTCAAAAATCCATAGGAAACAGAGGAAAGAGCACATGGACGGTCTGGTAGAACCTCTCAAATAAATGTCTTCTCATGGGAAATCATGATCGTACCTAGATATAAATCAAATAAACATTGAAGAAGGCTTTGAAAACTCTCAGGATAATGCAGTTGGTGAGGTGCGCATAGTGTATCCACAAAATGGATTTGTTGAAAATAAAGGCAGCTCAGGAAAATGAAAGAATCAGAGCACATAAACTATTCAAAGGAGGATCTCATGAGCTACAGCTCTGCGATCCCTACAATCTTGGATCAAAATGCAAAGCCAGATTCGGTTCCATTGCTCATCCATGGCATCTGAAGATCAAATTAAGAAAATTCTCAATGACTTGTATTCTTGACATGGCCCGCGCCTGCACATGTTATGCATTTGATAAACTTCAATAGCATAAAGATGAGTTTAAAGCCCAAACTAAGAACCATAAAAATCAGGTATTCCTTCATGGATTCTTTTGCAGCTGGGATTGGAGCTTCGAAATGCTATTTGTGTTGTCTGTTTGGTTCTTCGTGGACTTGACATTGTTGAGGATGATATACATATTCCAGTGGATACAAAGCTACCAATTTTGACCAATTTCCATCAACACATATATGATCATACATGGCACTTCTCATGCGGAGTTAATGACTACAAAGAACTAGTGGACCAATTTCATCATGTGTCTACTGTCTTTTTTTTGCTTTGAAAGAGATATAAAGAAGCAATTGAAGAAATAACTAGAAGGATGGGTGCAAGGATGGAAATATTTATCTGTCAAGAGGTAGAATCAGTTGAGGACTATGATGAATACTGCCATTATGTTGCAGGATTAGTTTGCTTGGGATTGTCTAGACTGTTTCATGCAGCTTTTCTTGAGGATTTGCCTCTAGATTTCTTGTCCCATTCAATTGGTTTATTTCTTCAGAAACTCAACATTATAAGAAACTGCTTTGAAGCACACCAAGGCAGTCAACAATACCATGATGCATTTAAACAAATGCGTGAGCATATTATGTTTAAATATGATCAAGTTGCACGTATGAATGTTGGAAAGATTATATCCATAATAAATAGTGGAAAAAGTTGCTTTGCTAGGTGTAGCCTCCAAATCACCTCTAGTGATAGCCTGAGAAAGCCTTCTCCGATCACTCTAAAGGATGATCTAACATATTCCTACTAGAGAAGATGCATTGGTACTCAAAGATTCATTTTGAATATACCACTTGAGGATGAGAAAGGGCATTTAGTTGAGAATCCAAGTCTCTACAAAATAGAACTCGAGAAATATGGTGGAGGTTTATTAGATTCAAAAAGTGGGGCTACATCCAGTGGTCTTCATAATGATTTTAGGCAAACTTCTTAATCCTTGAAACCCCACACAGAACCTGTAGTAGGACCTGCATATTTTGTGCTTAATGTTAACAACTATACAAGGGGTGAATCTGCATATAAAGGAGGGAGATTTAGTAACTTCATCACTGGATAAAGAAGAAATAAAAATTTAAGTAGAAGTCAAGAACGTGTATATGAGTTGTTTAGTAAAGTTGTTAGTTCATCAACTTGCCATCAAATTTCCAACTCCAAGTTTGATCTTCACTTTGTCTTCTTTAGAAAGCTAGAAATGTTTTGGCCTTCTATTGATTAGAGAAAAGGAGTTGTTCCAA
This sequence comes from Sequoia sempervirens, assembly GCA_007258455.2. Taxonomy (NCBI): domain Eukaryota; kingdom Viridiplantae; phylum Streptophyta; class Pinopsida; order Cupressales; family Cupressaceae; genus Sequoia; species Sequoia sempervirens. The sequence continues at coordinate 103,423 of VDFB02264889.1, forward strand.
ATTCTGAGGACCGCGTCTTGATTCCAAGTAAACCAGATAATGCCTCACACATAAATAGATTATATGTTGTAGGATGGTTCAAGAGAGGTCCTGCAGGTATCACAAGGACCAATTTATATCATGCAGAAGAAATAATTGAGAGAATTTTAGAGGATATCAGAGCCAGTTTGTTAGGTGGATATTACTCTTCACATCCTGGAAGGATGGGCCTGCTTGAAGCATTGCGAACCAAAGGTGTTCAGTGTATATCCTTCAACAGATAGGAGAAGATTGATAAAAAAGAAAAATAATTTCAAGATCGTTGAAAGGAAAACCCGGAGAAAAGATCACTTCATGGCAAGAGTTGTTACAAGTTGCAAATGCATAGATGTGTTGCAAAAGAGATTTTCATTGACATAACAACTTTAATTCAAGGTAGTGTATGCATAGCATTATTTTTTAATTGTTACTATGGATAAATTGCAATTGGCCGAAGATGGGAAAATTCTAATAGCCCTTGATGTTGTGCACCTAGCTGAAGGATTTTAATCTATGGTCATAGATGTTCCTCTATTTTCTATTTCAATAAATAACATAATATAGACAGCATGCGACAAATTTTCCAAAGGGGGGCACAAACTTAATGAATATACTTTCCAATACTCATATCTTCTAACTCAGTAATTGAAAATTTATCTTCAAATAAAGATAGTTATGCCGCAAAAGGAATGCGAAAGGTTATCAAGAAACAATTATGTGAAAGAGAAAGGCATAATTTTTTTTTGAATTATCTAACTTCAAGAAGCAGTTACAGGAACTGAAGAGTCTCATTAGGGAGGCTTATTTAATGTAAAAATATTTCTAAAGGGGTATCTTTTTTAAGCTATTCGGGGGAAAGAAGGGAGCAGCATATTTCTCTTTTCTGCACAGTCTTGATGTACAGGGTTATTGAGTATGTGAACTCATATTTTGAGCATTGAAGAAATAAAGGAGATATTGTTAAATCTGTGCATTTATTAATGTCCTCTTTAAATTGCAGATGAACTTTGAGTCATTGTAATTTATCTTCCTTGTTTATCCTCTTATATTGAAACATGTATGTGTTGTTCTTGAAGCTTTGAATTCAAAATAATTTATCTATTGAAAGGAGGTTTGTTGTTCATTATTTTCTTCAGTATCATTTGGCTATTGAATAGGTGGGCTTTGTATCATTTATTTGCATCCTTTGTTTTTAAGTTAAAGTCATCGCATCTATTTCATGGTTATGGGTAGGTGTCAATTAGCCTTTTTTGCTTTCTGGTGAAAAGCATATGCAGTCTTTATTCATTGCATATCTATTGAAGGTAGTTGCACCTTGTAAAATAAGTAGAGAGCACTTGCAAATATCATTGCAAGTGACTCAACTGTTGATAGGATTGTCATGGGCATTGGCAAGAAGAGTATAAACTTCAACTGTTGGTAGGATGAGAAAGGGCATTCGGTTGAGAATCCAAGTCTCTAAAAAATAGAACTCCTAAAATATGGTGGAGGTTTATTAGATTCGAAAAGTGGGGCTACATCCAGTGGTCTTCGTAATGATTTTAGGCAAACTGCTTCATCCTTGAAACCTCACACAGAAGCTAGAGTAGGACCTGCATATTCTGTGCATAATGTTGACAACTATACAAGGGGTGAATCTGCATATAAAGGAGGGAGATTTAGTAACTTCATCACTAGATAAAGAAGAAGAAAAAATTTAAGTAGAAGTCAGGAACGTGTATATGAGTTGTTTAGTAAAGTTGTTAGTTCATTGGCTTGCCATCAAATTTCCAACTCCAAGTTTGATCTTCACTTTGTCTTCTTTAGAAAGCAAGAAATGTTTTGGCCTTCTATTGATCAGAGAAAAGGAATTGTGCCAAATTCTAAGGACCGCGTCTTGATGCCAAGTAAACTACATAATGCCTCACACAAAAATAGATTATATGTTGTAGGATGGTTCAAGAGAGGTGCTGCAGGTATCACAAGGACCAGTTTATATCGTGCAACAAAAATAATTGAGAGCATTTTAGAGGATATCAGAGCCAGTTTGTTAGGTGGATATCACTCTTCACATCCTGGAAGGATGGGCTTGCTTGAAGCATTGCGAACCAAAGGTGTTCAGTGTATATCCTTCAACAGATAGGAGAAGATAGATACAAAAGAAAAATAATTTCAAGATCACTGAAAGGAAAACCCGGAGAAAAGATCACTTCATGGCAAGAGTTGTTACAAGTTGCAAATGCATAGATGTGTTGCAAAAGAGATTTTCATTGACATAACAACTTTAATTCAAGGTAGTGTATGCATAGCATTATTTTTCAATTGTTACTATGGATAAATTGCAATTGGCTGAAGATGGGAAAATTCTAATAGCCCTTGATGTTGTGCACCTAGCTGAAGGATTTTAATCTATGGTCATAGATGTTCCTCTACTTTATATTTCAATAAATAACATAATATAGACAGCATGCGACAAATTTTCCAAAGGGGGGCACAAACTTAATGAATATACTTTCCAATACTCATATCTTCTAACTCAATAATTAAAATTTTATCTTCAAATAAAGATAGTTATGCCACAAAAGGAATGCAGAAGGTTATCAAGAAACAATTATGTGAAAGAGAAAGGCATAATTTTTTTTTGAATTATCTAATTTCAAGAAGCAGTTACAGGAACTGAAGAGTCTCATTAGGGAGGCTTATTTAATGTAAAAATATTTCTAAAGGGGTATCTTTTTTCAGCTATTCGGGGGAAAGAAGGGAGCAGCATATTTCTCTTTTCTGCACAGTCTTGATGTACAGGGTTATTGAGTATGTGAACTCATATTTTGAGCATTGAAGAAATATAGAAGATATTGTAAAATCTGTGCATTTATTAATGTACTCTTTAAATTGCAGATGAAGTTTGAGTCATTGTAATTTCTCTTCCATGTTTATCCTCTTATATTGAAACGTGTATGTGTTGTTCTTGAAGCTTTGAATTCAAAATAATTTATCTGTTGAAAGGAGGTTTGTTGTTCATTATTTTCTTGAGTATCATTTGGCTATTGAATAGGTGGGATTTGTATCATTTATTTGCATCCTTTCATTTTAAGTTAAAGTCATCACATCTATTTCATGGTTATGGGTAGGTGTCAATTAGCCTTTTCTGCTTTCTAGTGAAAAGCATACCCACTCTTTATTCATTGCATATCTATTGAAGGTAGTTGCACCTGGTAAAATAAGTAGAGAGCACTTGCAAATATTATTGCAAGTGACTCAACTGTTGGTAGGATTTTCATGGGCATGGGCAAGAAGAGTATAAACTTCAAATGACAAATCTATTAACCAACACTGGCACATAATTTTTTTGTATGTATCGAAATTCCTTTTTTTTGTTGGATGAAGGACATCGATATCTAGTGCATAGATATTTTTCAGAATTTTTTTTTGATAATCTACTTTTTTTCCACATGTACAAAACAAAGAGCTTGATTTTTGATGAAAAACCTATGTGTAATTAAACTAAAAAAAGTATATAATAGCTCATTCCAAGAACTACGATCATCCAGTTGGGTCTATGAAGTTGATTCTATTTTCGCCTTCAACCCAAGCTCAGAAAGGAAAAATTTTGTAGAAAATTGCGAGAGCAAAGGAAGAAGGGAAAAATAGGGGGGTTCAAGCGAACCCCCTAAACCCCTCCAAGAAAAGTGGGGTTTGCTCGAACCCCCCTTTGTTTTGCAATTTTCCTTTGTTTTCATTAAGAAAATGTGCCAAAAAGGGGATGAAATCACTGAGGGGTTCACTCGGAGGGGGTGTTCGAGCAAGCCCCTTTTTGGGTTCATGCAAACTCCCCCCCCCTTGAGTGAACAACTTAAAACCCAATTTTTTTTTCTTCGGAGCATTTTTTACAATTTTTCTTCATGAAGGGAATTTTAAACCAATATTGTGGGATCACTTGCTTGTACAGATTAAGCTTACATGAGTCTATTGATCATAAACTATTAGTGACCTACATCTAAATCAGAATGTCATCGTAAGTCATCTATCAACTAAATAACACATTGTTTTCTACCTCTAAATCATCTATCAACTAGAGTTTAAAAAGTTTATTTTCAATAATTGTAACCCTTCATCTATCTATATTGTCGAACAACCCAACTCGACAATAAAGCTATCAAATTCTATCAAGTTCTAGAGCTACATGCCGCTCAATTATAGACATAGGAAAAGAAATAATTAAATTTTTCTTATTCTTTAATTTGTATTTTGGAAACAAATTTAGGTTTTCTTAGAGTTTATATTACACCATAGTTAGTGAATAAATGGTTATGGTTTGTTAAATTATCTAAGATAGTTTTAAAATTTAAATAGTTATTAAAACTTATATCTTAATAGCTTTCCATTCAATTTTGATAATACAAATACTTTGTTCTTCTTGTTAAATATCAAAGACATATTCAAAATGGAAGTACACAACCGTCCTGCCATTAGTTGGTAGAAAATTCATAGGAACACGACCTTATTTTTTGTAAGGGTTGTAAAAACTCCAATCGTGAATTTTTAATAGAAAAATACCTAAATAAACCATTGTGAAGATACCTTATCATTGTATGTTATTTTATTGTGAAATTATTTTATCATAATTTATGGAATGTCACAAAATTTTCATACAAAAAAACATGTCTACTTCTGCTATATAATTAATAGCACTATTAGGTGGGATTAAAAAAAAAATATTGCACATCTATGTTATGCATTTGATCTTTCTTCTTTGAACTAGAGTGCCATTTGTTCTTGGTAGTAAAGTGAGGTTCAAAATAATAGTAAGACTATGGGAAGACAGAGGAGGAGGTGAGTGGAGAGGAGAGTGAACATAGGGGAATTTTTTTTTAGGTTTATCATGGTGGCCTATGGAACTACTTTTACAAAGCATGCGGTAATCAATATGTAAACTTAATTTTTTTCATCATTACAAAAAACCCAAGTTTAGTGACATGAAAGTTGTTTTGTGAGCTTTTATATGTTTCAATCTCCCATTTTTCTTTCGTCTAATTTACAAATTTTATTTGACATCAAAATATGATGTGGAATGCATGCATTGGGGGTTGGTTATAAAGGACAAGTATGAGATGGGTTAATTATTATTTATGTATCTAATATGATGTAAACTAAGTGCAACTTTATTGTTACTATCAACAAAATTGTGGAATATTTTCTTTTGTTCAAGTGTGCACATTTGAATTCCATTGATCAACAAGCCTCTAGCATGGCTATATTTTTATTTTCACTAGATAAAGATATCTCAAATTCTTGGAATTTTTTTCTTTATTCTGTTTCTTTCTTGAATTATTCATTAAACTCTAATCTTCATTCAACCATGGATGACTTGGAGAAGCATAATGCATTATTTTCTAATTGGAATCTATAATTTTGAACTAGTTAAGGGTTCATAATAAGTTGAAAATGGGTCAATCATGTGGCAATCCAACACATTAGTGTGTGCTTGATTAAGAGAAATATTTCCCCTACAATTCAGAAGCTCTGAATTTACAAAGAAACAAGGAAAAATAGAATCTGGTGTATACAAACATCAATAAAATGATCAAAAAACTTAGTGGGTGAGGGAATATAATTAAGAGGGACCTTCACATGAAGAAGAGCCAAAGAAGGAACTTTACTATCAACCATGCAGAGCAATTCCCATGCTAGAGCATAGACATTCTAAAATAAGCTTTTTCCCATGACCACATAAATTTTATTTGTGCAAGGTTCATTGATTTCTTTATTTTTTAAAGTTGTAACAGAAATCAGTATTTACTTTGTAGAAATTAGAGATGCCCACAATTTCGGTGAAGCTCAATTTGTAATCTTTAAATTTCTTATAAAATTTTGAGGTAATAAAATAGAGGGAAATTCCCATGGCATTCCAAAGAGTTGTATCGTGCCAATGATCCCTAATACTAAAATACAACTAATAATTTTATTGGAAAAGTGAAGAATTGTGCATTACATCAAAAAAATTGTGGCATGCACTCATAACTTTAGAGCATAAGCATGTGTTTAATATGGAAACTTTGAATTGTTCTAATGTAATATAATTTTCTTCAGAATTTATCATATATTTTTTATTGATCACTATTTATTTAAGCACTTAGTTGTGGCCTGGAGGAGCTTAGAGAGCTACAATTATTTTAGTAAGATCAATACACTAGGACTAACCCTCCAAATGGAGTTTATATCTTTCATAGTGTTTGGATTACCCCAAATACCAACTTTGCATGAAATCCCTTAGTTTTTCTTTCCATTGTAGAGGTACAACAAGTTATAGTCTTCAATACCTTTAGCAATTGTATATTTCATCCTTTGCCACAAGCATTGCAAGTTCATAAGATTTACCTACAACAAAGTAATCATTTTTGGCATACTATGCTATTTTATTGCTCCAATACAATTTATTGTAAATATGTTTGATATAAGGAATGAAATGTTTTTTAAATTTTTAGATGAAAAAACTTGGTACAATAGATTGTAAGTATAGGTTTAATATAAGGAATGAAATGTTTTTCAAATTTTTAGATGGAAAGATCTCAGTTATATATATATATATATATATATATTTATATCTCCAATCTAACTTTTCATTGCTCTAATACAATAGATTGTATATACATTTGATATGAGGAATGAAATTTTTTTCAAATTTTTATATGGAAAACACTTGGTTATATATATTGATTTACATCTACAATATTAACATCCTGTTCATCTTTATAGATCATAGGGAGTGGGATCTAAAAAATCTTCTCCACTGATTTTTCCAAATGCTATTTTCTTATATCTCAAGTATTGATAAACAATTAGGTGTTTCTACTTCTCGTGCCTCATTAGGTGAAAAAAGTATCAAGATGTTAACACTTCTTGGAATTTTTATTATTCCATAAATACAATGGTTGACAAGGAAACATTATGATCACGTGCAAGAAAGTATTATATTTTATTTACCCAGAACGTAAAGAAACATTCACAATCTTATGAATATAGAATTAATGATGTCAGAATTAGATAGAAGAATTCCTATTAGATTTATCGTTTCTCAAAAATACCTTTCAATTCAAATTCATTCATATTACTTAATATGGAAAGGTTGTCACCATTTTTTACTCTTGCTATTGCTCTATGAAATATTAATATTTATTATTTTATTATTACTTGTAATTTAGGTCTTTTTTAGTGTGTAGAGAGCTCTACAAGTGTACCAACAACTATTTTCCATCATATAGTACATGAAGTTGCACTACATGATATTATTTATATTTTAAAATTATTAAACTAAAAATCGCCCAATCAAATTACAAAGGTTATGTACATTAAAAATATTTTAAAATTATTTTGTTTTATTTTAGAATTAGTTAATAATTATTTTATTTTATTTACTATCAAACAAAAAAGACTTTATATAAATAAATCATTTAATCATCAAATATTTAACAAATATTTATTGTAATGAACAAACTCAACTTTAACTACACTAGTCAAAGTTATTTCTACTATAAATCAAAGTTGGGATCTAGGTCAACACTAGCTAAAAACCTAAAAACGTTATTTAATCTTCCTTTAGATGGTATCAGTGAATCTGAAAACGTTATTTAATATTCCTTTAGATGATATCTATGATTCATCTATTGATTAGCCAATAAATATTACTAGATATAATCTGTAAAGTACTATTAATTAGAAAACTATAAACATGAAAAATAGTTTACAAATGTTATTCAATTTTATTATTTTAAATGTCTATAATCTAATATTGATTCTAAAAATAGAAAATAAAATTAACATTTTAAACCAAACATACATATATAAACTAAAAAACTTAAATAAATAAACTAAACAAATAAAATAAACCAAACCTGTATTCAACTCATCCGTTCATAAAAAGTAATGGCATGCTTTATTTATCCATACCTTCTAACTTATTTAAGGCTTTTTAATATAAGCGGATATGGTGACAGCTCTTTTCAAAAATTTGCAGCATGTTGGCTCTGGATATTAAACATGCCCAGCTGACACAGCTTTTGTTGAAACTTGGCAGCATGTAGGATCTATAATATGGCCTTCACAGTTTGGACAACTTTTTAAAATACCCTTGTTATTGCTGTTGACGTCTCCCATCAGAATGCTATCATGCTCCACCGAAGTTTTCACTGGTGGCACAAATTTTGTTGAATATTGGCAGCATGTAGGATCTATAATATGGCCTCTACAGTTTGGACAACTTTTTAAAATACCCTTGTTATTGTTGTTGGCATCTCCCGTCAGAATGCTATCATGCTCCACCGATGTTTTCACTGGTGACACGGCTTCTGTTGAAGCTTTGCAGCATTTGGGATCTCAAATATGACCTCTACAGTTTGAACAGCTTCCTAAAATACCCTTCTCATCCTTGTTAATGTCTCCCATCAGAATGCTATCATGCTCCACCGATGTTTTCACTAGTGACACAGCTTCTGTTGAAGCTCTGCAGCATTTAGGATCTCGAATATGACCTCTACAGTTTGAACAACTTCTTGTGGAGACATTGAAGTTAGACATTGAACTGAGCACGACAACAAGTGCTATGAGCATGATAAGCATTGATTTCCCCATATTGACAAGAAATGCTGCAGAGCTTCAGGTAAAAGGAAGGCATGCATTCAAAATATATTCTGAATAGTTCAAAATATGGTTAAATTTTGAGCTAGAGGCGTTCAAACTGATGGGGCGTGTAAAAGAGTCCGTACATGGTGTTATTCTTTGACTACGTCTCTTCCTTTATGTTGACAGCTTGCTTACAGTTGGGTGAGAGAGGAGTAATTCAGTGGGAGTATTGTCTGCAGTGGTCTAAAGTGGATTGGTTACGATTTACTGAGGTTTGCCAAATTTGTTTACCATGCTGGCATGAAAACGTAGGTTTTATATGTTGTGCCTAAGGTTCATATTGGTTTTAATCACCTACAGTCATATTTTATTATCCATGGGCTATGGTTTTGGAGACTTTATAATATATATCGTGTTTTAATTTATCTGATGAATAATGGACTTGATTTGTGTCGTTATACAATTTGGTTGGTTTATCGTGTTGACATCTTATAAACCCAGTTTTCATTCACTTAATGTTGTGTATGTACAGTCCCATTGCATGAAAATATATTTTCTGGTTCTTGAGATGTAGACTATAAGACTATAAAATATGTCATGTAAACATTATGATCCAATATAGCTTTCATTATCTTTATATGTTGTACCTTCTTTTATAAGGTCTATTTTAGTTTTAGTCACCTAGAATCACATTTTATTGTACTTTCTAGCTTTATTATCCATGGATGTAAATATAGTTGATGGTTTTTGAGTTGTAGGCTAGAAGAATTCATAATATTATGTCATGTTTTGATTTATATGATGCACAATGGGTTTGACTTGATCCATAATACAAATTGCAGCACCACCATTTCAACATGTGTTACACAGCACATATATTAGGTTATTCAATACTTCAAGTCCTTATACATCAATTAGCAAAATCAATCCTATAGATTATATGATAGTTGTACACGTTAGTGTATTTAAGCAAAGTGCTTAACCAAGGGGTTTACCTAAGAAAACATGACCCTTGCAATCCATCAATCTCTCTAAACTATTAGTCAATAATACATTTATTTATGTATTTGTGATGCAATTCAATCCCACATGTTATAAGATTTTTTTTCACTTTACAATATTTTAGTAATGTATAATTTATGGGGTTTATCTCAGCAAACATAACCCATGTGATCTAACGATCTCAGTAAGGCATTATTCAATATTGCAAGTTCTTACACATCAATCAACCAAATCAATTTTAGAACCTACAATAGTTCAATGCACCAAAGCATTTTTGCAAAGGATGAGGTCAACATCATGGAGCTCAAGTTTAACTTGCAAGCAATACTCTAATAGCTATAAATTTTATATATGAATTAGTACACTGAGAATATATTCTATATTGCAACATCAAGATTATATGCCTCATCAATACTTATTCTTCATCATTTTTTCAAAAGCTAGGTGTGATATCGTCTTCATTTAATTTCAAAATAGCATTTTTGATTATCCATTCTCAACTAATAATATGTTTTCTAGCTTGGCAATCCAAGCTAAAATGTTGGCTCTAGTATAACCTTTGTTATTTCACATGGAATACATTATAGAAAATATTATTATAAGGTAAAAATCAAACCGAAATTTCGTAACATAATTTTTTAGTAGAGGATTGAAGACATTTGAGGTTATATTTGTAGATGTCTTTAAAATTAAAAATGTCAATTCATCACCCTAATCTATTGTGTGCTAATGTTTTCCAAGAACTACTTAGGGGTTGATGAACTAGGACTAGCCATTTTCAAATTGGGTGCTCCACCATTGAGTAACTAATTCATTTAGAAATTGATTCGTCTATGGTACGGTTATGGCTCATTTTTCAACACCCCCTTGAGCAACACTATAGGTGCTCATGACTTCTAGCTTGCTTGAGATCGGTGACCTGTCTCTACTACCATGATAAAAATTTCATGGACCAACTAGGATTTTAACATAGAACCAAACCCTTAAGGTCTTTTACTAGTAAATTATTGGCCCACTTGATCATTGGTCTATTTATGGTTTATGTGTGACTCGTCTTCTAACATTATAATTCCTGCTTACAAGTGATTTTTCCTTTGGTTTACTCTTTGTAAGCATTTGGGATTTCCAAAATTGTCTAATAGTAGAGATACGGTGGGGAGAAGCAACATGTCTCTTCAAAAGACAGTTCTACTTGTGGGAGTGTTATTAGAACATGTGAAATTAATCAAATATACACTTATATGAATAATTATTTGTTACAATAGGTGAAATATAGATAATATTTAATATGTGTTGACTACAAGTGTAATTTAATTATTTTACTTTTGGCACCTACAATTTAATATTAACCTCAAAAAATATGGTATAAAGTTTAATTTTATAGTATAAAAATAATACATAAACCTCGAAGAAGACAATATATAAAAAATATATACTATACAAATGTATTTTTAAATTTGTATTTTCCATTTCTTTCAATATTATAACACTTATGTATACATGAATATTATGTATTATTATCGTATCCTAACATCACACAAAAGTTAATGATTACAAAAATAAACATAAATTTTCTATATCTCCATATATGTTCATTCCTTATTAGTTTAGATACATTATCTTTTAAAATTGATTGCATGCTTTATTTTCTTACATGTAAATTTTATAAAAATACATTTTAATATTAATTGCATAAATTACATGTTTACATTTATACATAATTAAATATGCTAAAATTTAAGATAAAATTAGCTATTTCCTAATTTATTACAGTCCAATTCATCTATCTAAAATTTAAAGACAACTAAACTTATTTTCATATCCAGGGTAATTGATTTTAAGACTAAATTCAACACATTCTCCAACATTATTCTTAAAAGAAGCTTCAAAACCACAAAGTTCAAGGGCAAAAAATTAGAGCCAAGCTGAATTGGTTAAAGTGCAGGGACAAGGGTTCCAAGTTTTTCTTGAATTACCTGAAGGAAAAGAACTCAAAGGAGAAAATTGGCCAAATTTGGGATGGTACCCAAATGCTCTCATCTCAGGAAGAGGTTATTGAGCAGTTCCATTCGTTCTATAAGGTTCTCTTCTCCTCGGAAGATGGAGGAGTAGCTGGCCTGAAGGCGAGGGGGCTCATCAAAGGCCTCATTCCTAAGAAGATTGTTGAGGAGGATGTGGTCAAGCTTGAGGTTGATTTAAGGAAAGAGGAAATCAGAAAGGCAATCTTTTCTATGAGCAATGACAAGTCCCCTGGTTGTGATGGGCTTCCTGTTGAATTTTTTAAAACCTTTGAAGATTGGATTTGCGAGGACCTTCTGCAAGTCTACAAGGAGGCCCTAGACAAGGGCTCTTTAGGGAAAGAGATTAACAGGGGGATCATCAAGTTGCTCCCAAAAGGGGGAGACAAATCCTTAGTTAAGAATTGGAGACCCATCACCTTATTAAATGCCACTTATAAGATTTTGGCTAAGGTTATTTCCCTAAGGCTTGCCAACATTCTCCCAAAGTTTATAACCAACACTAAAACGAGCTTCATAAAAGGGAGATATATTCTAAAAAACTTGATCACAAGTTGGGAGGCTCTAGAATTGGCCAAGCAGTCCAACCAAGATTCGGCCATGCTGCTGTTGGATTTCAAGAAAGCTTATGACAGAGTGGAGTGGGAGTTCCTAAGGGTTGTTCTCCAAGCGTTTGGCTTCCCTGCGAAGTTTTGCAGTATGGTGAATACCTTGTTGAAGGATGCTGTTGTGCATGTTTTGCACACACACCCTGCCGTAGGCAGGGACCCCCTTTTTTTCGCTCCCGACAGGCTGCTTTGCTCCTGTCTTCTTTGGTGTGCCCCATTTCCAAGTCCAAATTGGTCATGTGCCTTCAAACAATCAAATTCCCCTACCCAAATTCACCTACTTGGGGTATTCAAATCTACAGAGAAATAAAGTCCCCCATCCCCTTTCTGCCTTTTGTCTTACTTTGGCTATTTCAGAAACATCCGTGGACCCTTGTCGGTCCAGTTTCCACATTTTTGGCTTTGGGGTCAACCTTTTTTTGGATCGGGGATGTGTTTAAAATACGTAAATGAACTGCCAAGGTTTCGTCAAAGTTTGGTTAAGTTTCGGTGGTTTCGGAACTTTGCCTCCGGAATTCCCTTCCTCCTTGGCTATTTTGGAAACATCCGCGAACCCCCGTCGCTCCCGTTTCCTCAATTTTGACTTTGGGGTCACCCTTTTTTTTGGATCTGGGATGTGTTTGATGTGCTAAAATGAACTGCCAAGGTTTCGTCAAAGTTTGGTTAAGTTTCGGTGGTTTCAGAGCTTCGACCCTGAAGCAGGGAGGGGGGTGACACAAAACCCTCTCTGCTGATTTAATTTCAACACAAACACAAGTATGAAAGAAACTACAACATGAAACTTTAATTAAAATGGAAAATCTGCAATTACAAAATAATAAAGTCTCAATGAGACTATGGGAACCACATATTCCCTTTACAACATCATAAAATTGATTACAAAAATCTGCAACATTCCATAGAATTTGTGTGCTTCTCAAGCACTACAACCAACCCACATGCACACTTTGTCACTCCTCAATAATAGCTGCAAATAAATTATTGAAGCCTTCAAACTTTGCTGCAATTTCTCCTTAGAGAAAAATCCACCTTAATTGTGAGTTTCCTACCTTTGAAAACTAACTTCAAAATGTAAATGAATGATCTTTTATTAAAAACTTTCCAAATCTGCCAGAATGAAATGAAATTCAATTTCAATTTCATTTCCATTTCAAACTCAAAAATAATCTTTCCCAAAAATCCAAGGAGAGAATTTCTAAATTGAAATTCAAATAAATCAAAAATCAAACTTCTCACACACACACTTTATCGGCAGTTTCCAAAATTTAACTCACTCATCAAAGTTGCCAATTTGATCAAATGGGAACCCACTTTGATAGTCCCTATTTTTTAGGGATTTGTGAAAGTTGAGATTTTATTTAAAAATAAAATCTTAAAAAAATCTCCTTTAACTTGCAAAAATCCAAATTTTGAATTTTTGCACTTCCATTTCCTTTGCAACACCTGCTTTTTCGAGCATAATCATTCAACATGAATTTTTAATGTAATTTAATTTAAAATTACATTAATTACAAATATTTGTGGCAACCATTTATTGAAAACCAAACCAAATTAAAATAAAATAAATTTGGTTGATGCAAGATTGCACGAGCCCATGGATGCTCCTGCATCGACTTTTCATCGCTTTGGGAACATCCGACGGCTCTCCTTCCCGCCTCCGGATCTCGATCCTCTGTGGGTTTCCTGTGGTTCCCTCTCCATCGCCATTTTGATCATCCAACGGCTGCCTCCAGCTCGGCAGGTTCCGCCCATTGCTGTTTTGGAACATCTCCTCCTTCCTTCGGCCGCTTTAGGGTTCCGCTTCTATCGCCATTTTGGAACATCTGACGCCGCCTTTCCCAGCGTGGCTGCTTTGGGTTCTCGCTTGTCCGCCGCTTTTGGATCATCCGACGGCGCCTCCGGCCCCAGCCCGGCCCCTCCGTGGCTGCTTCCGCTTTCTCCATCGCCATTTTGAACATTCGACGGCCGCCTCTTCCCTGCCTCAAGCCTGGTCCTCCGTAGCCATTTTGGGTTCCGCCTGCATTTGGAACATCCACGCTTTCCTTTTTATGGAAACCCGCGGGTTCGAGTCCCTCGGTTTAACGTCCTTCTTCTTGGCTATTTTGAACATCCAGAGCCTTCCTTCTACTGCTTTTGAACATCCGGGAGCTTGCCTCGGCTGTTTTGAACATCTAGGAACTTTCTTCCCGGCTGTTTTGAACATCCGAGCCTCCTCTTCCTAGCTGTTTTGAACATCTGGGAGCCTACCTCCTTCTCCGTTGTTTTGAACATCTGGGAGCCTGCCTCCTTCCTGGCTGTTTTGAACATCTGGGAACCTGCCTCCTTCCTGGCTATTTTGAACATCCGAGAGCCCGCCTTCTTCCTGGCTGTTTTGGCTTATGTCCTCTGTCTGCTTTCTGGCTTTCTTCCGCTGTCTTTCCGCGCTCTAGCACTCGCACCCTTGAAGCACGCATTAATGTTTATGGTCCAAATGAGCTCCAAATATGAATATCAAGATCTTTCGATGATGCATGGATAGATCTAATAGGGAATTTGTAGGTTTGATTGACATTTTCCTTAACTCGTGTATAAATGCACTTACGGCAGTTCGTGTTTGCAGGAGTCAAGAAGCCTTCCATAGGTCTAACGAAGAGGCCCATTGAGGGAGTTGTCCTACCCCTTTTTCCAGATGATGATGATTTCTAAGGAGCTTTCCGCCTGAATCAGGGGCCACCAATCCATTGATGCCAATCGTCGACGGACTCGTTTGATCAAAGGAAGAACACTGCAAGCACATCAAGTAAAAGATAACTTTCAGGCAGTTTTAGCTATAGTGAAAAGGGCAATCAGCTAAATGACAAAATTGCTACAGTGACTGTCACTAGATGACAAAATAGAGAAAAGACAAGGAATGTATTTTAAATTGCTAGATAATGAGGGGTAGGTGAAACCCTAATGTAATTGAATCTTATCCACTCATTGTAATTAAATCCTAGCCATTCATTTAGGCTTTGGAAAACTATAAATGGGGGCTTGCCCCTCATTTGGAAGAGTTGAATAATTGATGTAAATACATTTTGCAACAATAGAAAGCAGCATTGCATGATTTATGGGTGTTCCTTTTGAGTTTTCTCTTTATGTATGCATGGTTCACCTTCTATTTTAGTTTTAGTGTTAGTTTCTTGAATGGGAGTGGTGATGGTGTTTACTGTTTTAGTATTTCATGGATTTTTAGCTCATGTTTTTTGTGGTTCATTGATGATGAGTCACTTTGCAAAGCTAATCTAAACTCATTACTTCATTGCTACAACTTAGTTCGATTGCATGTACATGACGTGTGTATGTGATGTGAAAATCTGCAGTCCTTAGAAGATTGCACTGGTTTTGTGTAGCTGTAGGTTTCTCTTGGTCAAACAAAACTCAGTTTAGGAAGCCTGTCTACTTTAGCAGCCACCATTGTTATTGTTCATTCATAGCTTAGGATTAGAATAGCTTTCTTAACCCTTCTCCTTTTTCTATTTTTTTTAATCCTTGGTTAGAGTAGGACTAAAAGCATCACCATGAAGCTAAATCAGATGAATTTGATGAGTTTCAACTTGCTGTTTTGAGTGGACAGCCATTGTTCATTCACTTTCAGCACTTTGAAACTGCATTTGCAAACCCAACTTCCATGCTTTGTAACTCACCCGTAAGACCGCCTTGTGATTCCAGCAAATCACATCAAACAACTGAGATATTCCAAGCACTGTCAAGACCTGACATTAAAGACCTTAGGATAGTGTTTTGTAATCTAATTATGGAAGATTGTCTTTCAAGAGAGGTAGTGCACCTACGCACTGCCTGTGTTGAAAAGTGCATAAAAACACCATCAATAGAACTAGCGCTAGAAGGAGGGCTTGACATGTTGAGGCTACGATGTTGAAAGTTGGAAGTTGAGAAAGGAACATTCAGGAAGAAATCTGAGATAGGAGATCTCTTTAATTCAAAAATCAAAAAATTTTGAAGGCAAAAGAAGCTGAGTCGAAATGGAGTAGCATGCACAAATTGACATCACTTAGCTGCATACAAATTTGAACAAGAGACTGAAGAAGCCATTACAACAATTTGCGTTGGCGGATAGATGTCGGATCCATTGCACTTGCAGGCATAGTGAATTGGGGTGTCTAACATTCTTGGACAGAATTGACAAGGTCTTGCAGGGAGAAATTCCCTTTTGGAAAATATATTAGCCTTTAGCCCTTGCAGACTCGGAGGAAGAATTGACAACCATGGTAGCCAAGACATTCAAGGAGCTGATCCAAGAAAATTTGAGCAGCAAGGATGGACCAAGATTGGAGAAAATATTAATGTCTTGTTGGTGCAGATTTCACAATGCACCCCACTCCAAATTCACTTGCTCGTCATGCACAAAAATCATTACTCAAGCTAGGGGTTGTTCGAACAAGTTGGAGCAGCCAACTCTCAATGAGGAGAAGTTATCCAATGAGGCAGAAGAGTTGTCAACATCTGAAGGACAACAAAATAAAGATGAACCAAGAAATTTGATACAAGTTGATGTTGGAGCAGCAAACATTGAAGTTGAAAACCAAGAGGAAAAGGTAGGTTTTACAAGAACAGCAAGGTGCCTTAGTGAAAATCTGATTGGAATTAATTTAGAAGGCCTTCCCTCCACCAATCAAGGGCAGTCTTCCACTCCAGAAGAAGAGCAATTGGTAGGTGAAGATGAACCAATGAGATTTGCAGCAACATATGCTAGGACAGCCAACATAGATGCTGAAAATAAAGAAGAGGAGGAGGCTGAAAGCCTTGGGGCAGTAGAAAGATATGACTAGCTCGTCTCCAGATTAGCAAGGGATTGGAATGAGCTAAATTACCAAGTGGATTTGGAGATATTGCTATTGCCAAATTGGTGCAGGCTCTATGATTCATCGCACTCAGAGTTCACATGTGAACTGTGCCAAGAAGCCATTAAGAAAGTCAAAGAACAAGCAATGAAGCCAAGTGCCCGACCTCCTCTACTTGTTGCCCATATCTAAGAAGAAGACCAAAAGCCTAAATCAACTAATGACTCAGTTGAAGGTAGTCCTCAAGAGGATGTTGGGGCAGCAATAGAAGAACAATACAGTTTCAAACTTCCGAGCGATGAAGTAGATCAAGTGGGAATGTTGTCCACCAGTCATTAAGAAGTTCTTCCTCTTGAAGAACAGTTATGTGCCATGGACGGTGAGCTTTTTGACGAGTCTTTGGAGGGAAATTATGCATTAGACTTTGGTCCCCTTGATGAGGTTCCATCAATTGATGACTTCTTTCCATTAGGAGCTGCACTATGGAGGAATGCTTATGTTGAGGAAGAGCATATCCCAGAAGACAGTAGTGATGAATACATACTCCTTGAACCCTTGAACAATGATGCACTAGAGTTTCTAGATTGGGAGAGGAGCTCCTTCTCCATTTACAGCGATAGTGACTAGGAGGAAACAAGTGGGCACCATGAGGAGATACATAAACAACAAAAGGAAGAAGATAAAGGTGGAGGTGTTTTGATGGTTGCCAACAAATATGATGAGCTTGGTCAACCGTGGGCTACAACTGAGTGTCCTTTTGCCTCAATCCTTGTAGATTTTCCTTCACAGCCATAGATTTTCCTTGCAGATTTTTCTTCACATCATAAAAAAGAGGTTGATACTTGGGGAAGGAGACAAGACGACATGCTGCCCCATGAGGACATC
Organism: Sequoia sempervirens; assembly: GCA_007258455.2. Lineage (NCBI taxonomy): Eukaryota > Viridiplantae > Streptophyta > Pinopsida > Cupressales > Cupressaceae > Sequoia > Sequoia sempervirens. The sequence goes on from VDFB02264889.1 coordinate 121,375, forward strand.
AACCAAGTGGATCCCAAGTTTGCAGATGATCAATGTGGAGAAGTATTTTTTTTTGAGGAATTGCCAACCGGGGTTGTAGGTCCCATTGGTGGATTGGAAGAGTTGTGTGCTTCCCTATCCTCGCAGCCTTATGCCAGCTTAATGTCTGAAGTGCTGCACCCTCCACCGCCCTCGCCCGAGGCTGCCAATGCAACGATCAAGGATGTTATGCTCACTCTCGATTGTCCAACGCTGCCACCTCCGTGTGATGACATCCAGGTTTTATCCTTCCTTGCCCCTATTATTTCTCATAATTGCACTTATTATTTTGATTATGGGAATGAGGGAAAATGAACATGTTTATGGATTAACCATGGGTTCAATAAGCCTCCTCAATTGTTGATTTTTCATGATGACGTGATTAAACTTGAGTGCTACAACATTGAATTTCTTTTTTCAGAATATAAATATAAATTTGCATGGTTAAGAATGATAACGATTGCCTATTTGCTTGTGCATGCATTACGAAATCCAATGAACATTAATGTTGACTTGCCCTACCTGAACATAGTTCTTTGTAAATATCTTTGTACATAGCTCGTTTTGAGTAGTATAGGTTTTCTGTAAATACTCTGCTTTCCTACTTTCCTTAAGTTAGTTGGTTTGTGTAGGTTGCTTGCTTTGTTTGCTTTTTGTTTTCTTTTGCATTGTTGTTGTTTTGCTCGGGGTCCCTTTGCTTTTAGCTAGGCACATTTGTGCGCACAACAACCATACTTATTGCCTGGGGTTGTTCTACGTATTTCTTTGTCAAACTCTAATCAAGTCTTTAGAGTGGATGGTGAAGGTCTTTTGTTAGTGTCAAGTGATCTAGGTGTTTGATTCAAAGAGGATAAATTGTTGGTTTAGTCCGACTCTGACGTATTCTAAAATATTATAGCTCTTACACATCTTAAGAATTCAACAGTCACTATAGGGCCTTTTGTGAAGTCTAGTTAAGTGAAAAATCTCAAATTCTGCTCTAGCGCCACTGTGATTCTCAGCCCTGAGCGTGAGCTTCAATGCTTGCGGGTTGAAATAAAAAAGCTGAAAAGAGAAAAGAAAGAAAGAAAGAAAACATTAAAAATTAAAAGAAAGAGAAAATTCAACTTTTTAGGGGTATTCGAGCAACTCTATCGGGGCTATGGACGCTCGGCTGGTAGTAGAGCAATGTTCAAGAGAATCATAGCAATAACCTCATCGGGGCTATGGACGCCTGACTGGCAGCGAGATAATGTCCCAGATGTTTTTGGAGTTAGAATAAACTACGTAGCTTAACTTGACAGAGCTTGGGTTCCTGTAGCAACTGAAGAATGGGAATTAATGCAATTGCACACACTTGGATTTTCAGCATACTGAAGGTTGGGTTGGCTAATGGTTTTGATCCTTTGGTTGGGCGTCTGGTTTGTTTTCCCTATCGTGAAGGTCAGAACCAGAGATTCTAGGTTCGTGATTCTAGTTTTTCATCAAAATGCTCGAGAGCATTTCCCCAGCGAGTCACCATTTATTGTGCATGTTTTGCACACACGCCCCGCCGTAGGCAGGGACCCCCTTTTTTCGCTCCCGACAGGCTGCTTTGCTCCTGTCTTGTTTGGCGTGCCCTATTTCTAAGTCCAAATTGGTCATGTGCCTTCAAATGATCAAATTCCCCTACCCAAATTCACTTGCTTGGGGTATTCAAATCTGCGGAGAAAAAAAGTCCCCCATCCCCTTTCTGCCTTTTGTCTTGCTTTGGCTGTTTCGGAAACATCCATGGACCCCTGTCAGTCCAGTTTCCACATTTTTGGCTTTGGGGTCAACCTTTTTCTGGATCAGGGATGTGTTTAAAATATGTAAATGAACTACCAAGGTTTCGTAAATATTTGGTTAAATTTCGGTGGTTTCTGAACTTTGCCTCCAGAATTCCCTTCCTCCTTGGCTATTTTGGAAACATCCGCGAACCCCCGTCTCTCCCGTTTCCTCAATTTTGACATTGGGGTCACCCTTTTTTTTGGATCTTGGATGTGTTTGATGTGCTAAAATGAACTACCAAGGTTTCGTCAAAGTTTGGTTAAGTTTCGGTGGTTTTGGAGCTTCGTCCCCCTTTCGTCGTTTTGGAACATCCGACGGCTGCCTCCTTCCCGGCCTCCGGAGACCGGCCCCTCCATGGATGTTTCCGGGGTTCCGCCTTTCCGTCGCCGTTTTGGAACATCTGACGGCTGCCTCCTTCCCGGCCTCCGGAGCCCGGCCCCTCCGTGGCCATTTCCAAGGTTTCGCCTCTCCGTTGCCATTTTGGAACATCTGACGGCCGCCTCTTTCCCAGCCTCCAGAGCCCGGCCCCTTCGTGGCCATTTCCGGGGTTCTGCCTCTCCGTCACCATTTTGGATCATCCGACGGCTGCCTCCTTCCCGGCCTTCGGAGCCCGGCCCCTCCATGGCCATTTTCGGGGTTCCACCTCTCCATCGCCGTTTTGGAACATTCGACGGATGCCTCCTTCCCGGCCTCCGAAGCTCGGCCCCTCTGTGGCCGTTTCTGGGGTTCCGCCTCTCTGTCGCCGTTTTGGAACATCCGACGACTTCCTCCCTTTTGGCCTCTAGAACCCGGGTCCTCTGTGGCCGTTTTCGGGAGTCCGTCCCTTTTTGGCTATTTTGAACATTTGGGAGCCTCCCTTCTTCCTGGCTGTTTTGAACATCCAGGAGCCTGCCTCCTTCTTGACTGTTTTGAACATCCGGGAGCCTGCCTCCTTCTTGGCTGTTTTGAACATCTAGGAGCTCGCCTTCTTCCCAGCTGTTTTGAACATCCGGGAGCCTCCCTTCTTTCTGGCTATTTTGAACATATGGGAGTCTGCCTCCTTCTCCGCTGTTTTGAACATCCAGGAGTCTGCCTCCTTCCTGGCTGTTTTGAACATCTGGGAGCCTGCCTCCTTCCCGGTTGTTTTGAACATCTGGGAGCCCACCTTCTTCCTGGCTGTTTTGGCTTCCGTCCGCTATCTGCCTTTTGGCTTTCTTCTGCTGTCTTTTCGCCCTCTGATGCTCGCACACTTGAAGCACGCATTAATGTTTATGGTCCAAATGAGCTCCAAATATGAATATCAAGATCTTTTGATGATGCATGGATAGATCTAACAGGAAATTTGTAAGTTTGATTGACATTTTCCTTAACTCGTGTATAAATGCACTTACGACACTTCGTGTTCGCAAGAGTCAAAAAGCCTTATGTAGGTCTATCGAAGAGGCCCATTGAGGGAGTTGTCCTACCCCTTTTTCCAGATGATGATGATTTCTAAGGAGCTTTATGCCTGAATCAGGGGCCACCAATCCATTGATGCCAATCGTCAACGGACTCGTTTGATCAAAGGAAGAACACTGCAAGCACATCAAGCAAAAGACAACTTTCAGGCAGTTTTAGCTATAGTGAAAAGGGAAATCAGCTAAATGACAAAATTGCTACAGTGACTGTCACTAGATGACAAAACAGAGAAAAGACAAGGAATATATTTTAAATTGCTAGATAATGAGGGGTAGGTGAAACCCTAATGTAATTGAATCTGATCCGCTCATTGTAATTGAATCCTAGCCATTCATTTAGGCTTTGGAAAACTATAAATAGGGGCTTGCCCCTTATTTGTAAGAGTTGAAGAATTGATGTAAAGACATTTTGCAGCAATAGAAAACAACATTGCATGATTTATGGGTGTTCTTTTTGAGTTTTCTCTTTATGTATGCATGGTTCACCTTCCATATTAGTTTTAGTGTTAGTTTCTTGAATGGGAGTGGTGATGGTGTTTGTTGTTTTAGTATTTCATAGATTTTCAGCTCATATTTTTTGTGGTTCATTGATGATGAGTCACTTTGTAAAGCTAGTCTGAACTCATTACTTCATTGCTGCAACTTAGTTCGATTGCATGTGCATGATGTGTGTATGTGATGTGAAAATCTGCAGTCCTTAGAAGATTGCACTAGTTTTGTGTAGCTGTAGGTTTCTCTTGGTCAAGCAAAACTTAGTTTAGGAAGCCTGTCTACTTTAGCAGCCACCATTGTTATTGTTCATTCGTAGCTTAGGATTAGAATAGCTTTCTTAACCCTTCTCGTTTTGCTATTTCTTTTAATCCTTGGTTAGAGTAGGACCAAAAGCATCACCATGAAGCTAAATTAGATGAATTTGATGAGTTTCAACTTGCTATTTTGAGTGGACAGCCATTGTTCATTCACTTTCAGCACTTTGAAACTATATTTGCAAACCCAACTTCCATGCTTTGTAACTCATCCGTAAGACCGCCTTGTTATTCCAGCAAATTACATCAAACAACTGAGATATTCCAAGCACTGTCAAGAACTGACATTAGAGACCTTGGGATAGTGTTCTGCAATCTGATTGTGGAAGATTGTCTTTCAAGAGAGGTAGTGCACCTACGCATTGTCTATGTTGAAAAGTGCATAAAAACACCATCAACAGATGCCTCAGCCAAAGTTGAGGTTAATGGCAAGTTGTTAGAGGAAATAACGGTGGAGAGATCAATTCGACAAGGTTTCCCCTCGCTCCGGCCCTTTTCGTAATTGCTTCTGATACTTTGTCTTACCTGCTAAAAGATAACTCCTTTTCCCCCAAGATCAAAGGGATCAGACTGCTTGATAATAGCGACCTCACTAATGTGCAATTTGCTAATGATACTTAATTCTTTGTGGAAATGAATCAGAGGAATTTGGAATCTTTAATGGTGAAGCTTGATTTGTTCTGCCAGGCTTCTGGGGCCTGTTGATGGTGTTTTTATGCACTTTTCAACACAGGCAGTGCGTAGGTGCACTACCTCTCTTGAAAGACAATCTTCCACAATCAGATTGCAGAACACTATCCCAAGGTCTCTCGGATGTCAGGTCATGACAGTGCTTAGATACCTCAGTAATTTGATGTGATTTGCTGGAATCACAAGGCGGACTTACAGATGAGTTACAAAACATAGAAGTTGGATCTTTGAAAAGGAGTCCTTAAGATAGGAAGCTGATATGCATAGGCTGTAGGTTCAAACAGCAGTCTTGGACTCCATCTAGTTATTAGATTTGGCTTTACAATGTGCAATGAACCTTGGTATTGTTCAATTTCTAAAAAAGGGAGAAAAAGAGCGAAGGGAAAGAAAAGTTCCTAAGTATGAAGCTTGCAATGAATAGTGACAATGGAGTTCCTACAATGGACAATTCCCCAAAACAATATCCCACTTAACCAGGGATCTCACAGTATTATGGAAATTGTACTATCTTCTAAGGGCTGCAGATATTTCATCCTTCATCCAACATATACATGCATGAATTAAAGATAAATGTTTGGGGCAGCTTCAAATCAAGTCCAAGCTAACTTTGCACATCTGTCTACCCTCAGCAAACAACAAAAAGTATGGACCAAGGGATCATCAACAAAACAGGAATTTTCACAATCACCCAACAGCATTCCTAAGATTTACCCAAATAACATGAACAACTAACTAAACAACAAAGAGATCTAAGCTAAACATATAAAATTGGAGAAATGAATCAAATGACATGAGAGAAATCAAGGAAATACACCAAGTCAATGATATTTCTTATAAATTTCTGCAGCATGTCTTTACAACAACTCAACTCTCACTTTTACAAATGAGGGGAGTGCTCTATTTATAGTTTCCCAAAAGTTAAATGAATGGCCAAGATTCATTACAATTGTGTGGCCAAGATTCATTACAAAATAGGGTTTCACCTACCCCCAAATAGATTTGCAATTTAAAAATATTCTTTGTCCTTTCCCTATTTCATCATCTAGTGGATGACACTATTGTTCTTTCATCCTATAGCTAATTGCTGTTTCTTTGGCTATAGCTACTCTTCAGGGAGGTCTTTTTCCTTGGCCGGGCTGTCTTCTTGCTCCTCGGAGGCTGCATGCTCTATATACTTGAGGATTACCGCTTGGAGCTTGTCAATCTCGAGGATCTCACATCTTAACACCTCGTAGCTCCATTCTTTAGCATTCTCTTCCAGCCGCTTCCAATCCTCGTCATACTTCGAGCCCTGATCTCTGAATAGCTCTGATCGATCGAAGGCGCGGGTAGCAAAACTCAGGAATTCTGTTGTGATATCTCCGGCTGTCCCGTCCTTCATCTTCTTCTGGAAGTATGGCTTGATCTTTTCCGTATCCATTTGCACTGTAGGCATATCATAGCCCGTCATCAATTTTAGGTACTCGGCGCATTCCGCCCGGATTTCCTTAATCCACTCAATATTCAGATCCACCTTGTTCATGATCTGCTCCATCCTCTCCTTTCGATTGATGAGGTCTCTGCGCCACACATCCACCAGCCAATGATCCTCCATTTTCAGCTCTAGCTTCTCCTCCCATGTGCTTTCCAGCATCTGAAGGATGGCTTCAATTCTCAGGAAGGTGGAGTTGTATGTCATAGGAAAATTGGTGCAAAGCCTCCTCGTGCTTCCCAGGGATTGGATCAGGTCCAAGAACTTGTTGGCTGTCCGCACAGCCATGCCAATTCTCATGTTTCCAATGCTTACAACCTGTTAGAACCAATCCTTAGTTGTTTTCTCTAAGTTCTTCCTCCTCTCTAGTTTATCTATCTGTTCTTTGGAGAGCAACTGCGGTGCTGCTGTGGAGGTGGTGGGCAGGTCGTCCACTAAGGACCACTGCTGGATATAGTCTATTAAGGCAGCAACCTATGCTTTGAGCTCGTCCTTGGTGACCTTGTCCTGCTTGATCAAGTGCACCACCGTGGCTACCGAATCCTCCAGATGTTCGACCTTCTGCTCTCTAGTTGTTGTCCCTAGGTCAATGGTGGAGACACTATAGCTAACGCCCTCCTGGCCAACTGTAGGCATGGAAACTTGCGCTGCTCGGGAGCCGGAAGCGTCCATCGTTATCTTGGATCGGACCTTAGGCTTCTTCTCCTTCTTTGTAGTGGTCAGGGATTGGGCCAAGATGGCCTCCAATCTCGCCCTCGGGTCCTTCAGCACTGGGGTGGTCTTCTTTAGTTGTTTCTCTAACCAGTCAGGCATGGCAGATTTGTCCTCGGGTGCATCATCGCTGCCCTCTCCTTTTTCAGTTAGAGACAAGACTTCTGCCTCCTTTCCCTTTTGGGGCACTTCTTTCTCTTTAGCAGCATCCTCCTCCTCTTCGTCGGAGTCGTGAATGAACATGAGGTGTTTGACAGGCAACTTGGTGGACAATTGCTGGGCGAGATCCTCTTCTATCGTTGTTTCTTCTTCTTTCTTCTCTTCAGCTACCTCGGCCTTGGGGCCCTTTACAACATGGGTTTCTGCCTCAGATGAATCCTTTTACGGTGGCCCTTCTGGTGACTATCCCCCTTCTTCCTGTGGTGACTTTTCCGCCTCCTCCCCAACATCTTTTGGCTGGTGAGCCGACTCCTCCTCAATGTCCTCATCGAAAGTTTGAATAATTTCTTTGGTGCCCAAGCCATCCTCTTCGTCTCCGCTCTCGGAAGAGCCTGTCTCTTCCCCCTCATAGACCACCTTGTCGACGGTTCGATGCTCGTACTCGAGGTGTTCATGATATTCATCAGCATCTTCCTCCATAGACCTTGAGGCTTCCTGTTCTCGCTCCTCCAACTCTTTTGATATTTGCATTGTGGCTTCCATGGCTGGCGGCCCTTTTGGCGGTTGTGAAGGCTGAGCTGTTGCGAGGGCTTGGCCAAGGGCTGCTTGGAGTGCGGGGTCCATTAGGAGTTGCGAGAGTTCAGGGGGAAGACTCTACAGATGCCACGTAATAGCTTCGGGTATTGTAGAAAGGGGAACAGGCGATGCTATTGTTGCCAGCGGGAGGGAGGTAATGGGTGACATGGTGGTAAAGGAAGGAGAAGTGATCATGCCAGAAGAGGAATCGACATTAATTATTGATCCAGTCGAGGGCGAAGAGGCAAGATGGACAGAAATGTCCACCGCCTGTGGGGATGAGGCGACCGTAGTCTAGGAGGCAGGCGGTGCACCAAGAGGGGGAGGGAGAAGAAAGGGAGGCTGCACTTCTGTTGTAATCACTGTCTGCTTGAGCCTCTTGGGAGATGAGCCTCCCGTGCCTTTCATCACTTGCTCCTTGGGGTCTGGAGACTGTGCGGTTTCTGTTCCTTTCCTCTTTTGAGACCTAGTGACAGGGGAAGACTTAGAAGTCTCGCTAGCTGATGTAGTGGCAACAACGTCTTCCATGGCGCTTGGCTCACTCTTAAGCGCCTCATATGTTAATACCACCCCTTGTTGCTTCAGTTGCGCCACCTGCCCATCGACCCACTCCTTAGTACGAGTTATGATCGGCTAGGTGATGGTATCCAGGTCATTGACCTCTTGCTCGTCCCAATCGATGGAGGGGATCGCCAGGTTGGCAACTGTAGGGTACCTCAGGTGCATAAGGGTGGACTCATCCTCCTCGAGCTGGTCTGGTACTTGGAACAGTTGCACTCTTCTTAAGAACTATATGGTCATGCGCATGTAGTGCCTTGCATGGACCTCCTTGTCGTCCTTGCAGTCTGCCCAAAAGTCTTCAACATGGTATTGGTGAGCATAAGCCGGCCCTAGTGCCTTCCTGACATGGCCATGTGGGTCCATTCGCGGGCGAGCCATGTACTAGTCAAAATTATAGTCTTTAAGCTCTTTCTCAGAGTTGCCAGCGCATTGAGAAGTCTGCAGTCAGTACAGGCCCTGGTCGAGGGTCATGGGATAGGGGATCCCTGCTACGTGCTTATTGCCGAAGACTGTCTGGATGTGTTGGAGCTGCCAGGAAAGCTCCAGGAGAATAATCCTGTCGTTTGGGTACCTTGGCAACTTATTTGGCCGTTCCGTGAATCCCTAGGCATAGATGTAGGTAAACTTGGGGAACTGGATATATAGGAAGGCATACTCCTTCAAGAGTGCCCTGGTGCTATGAGAGACCCTCCTTTCGAAGTATCCAGTGATCAATCTGATGATGTGGCCAGTAAAGGCGTCATTAACTCGACAGTCCTCCTTCTTGAAGTTGCGGTACTGGAGGTGAGGGTACTTGTCAAACAGCTTGAGCCCTCGCCTGTGCCCCTGATCCGGTGCCACGAATAGTCTGCTGTATTGCCTTTGACCTGCCAGGGAGTATACTAGGTAAGAGGTCATATAAAACTTTGAGCTCTTCTTGACGTTGACGAATTATTCATGGAAGCAGTTACTAATGATGCCTCCCCAGTCGAATGAGGTCTTGGTGTTCACGTCCTCATTTCCTCACAGGATCTGCTCAATATAATATGCCATCCACTCTTGGAAGTAGGCGGCTGCTGGGAGACCCATGACTCTGCTCAGCATAGTTACCAGGTCATGGTAGTCTTTGTGGAAGTCGCTGCGGAATAGCTCTTGGGGAACCTTTGCAGTGCTGCCCTGTTTCTCTTTAAGCCAGTAGAGGTTAATTGATTTCTTGCACCCTAACGGATTGGCATCCCACGCCGCTTGGCATTGTTCCAAAGTGGGGACCTCCATATGTGGGAATGTGGGAATGTGAAATGTTTTAGTGATTCCTTCCGGTAACATGTCGGTGAGGATGTTCCCCTCCTTTTCCACAATTGTTCTGGTGTCTATATGGTAGGCCTCTCAGCAAGCCATTACTAGTTCAGGTGCCACCAGAGAGGGAGGGAAGCCGACAGCTTTGGTGATTCCACTCTGAAGTATTAGTCTGGCATTCTTTGTTTTAGGGTCGACCTTGACCCTCTGAGTGAACTCATCTATGTTCACCTGACCAATATTTGTATTTGAGATCTTCTTCCAGTCTGTTGAGACCTTTGACTGAAGCGGCTCGCCCTGAAACTGAAACTTCATCTGATTTTTATCCTCTTTTCCCCGAGCGGCCCTCCCTGATTTCTTGCCCTTATCCTTTTCGGCGGAGGCCCCTGAAGTTCCTGCAGCTGTTTCCATATATTCTGTAAGCAAAGGGAAAAGTTAGTGCAACAAAACATCAAAAGCGTTCATGTTAGTCCATATTTTGAGCATATCATTTAAATAATTAATCAAGTACATCATAAATCTTGCTTCCAGATGTTATCAAATTCGTTTCAGGGCATTTGGGCAATCTAGGCCCGGAGGGCCGGACTTCCCTGGCAGGAATGCTGTCTGGAAGGGAGAATGTGACTGAAAGTTCTCGGAGACCCTCCTTGGCCAAATTTCAATGTTCCGAGAGGCTCATGATGGAGAACAACATGATTTAGGAAGTGGGTCAAAGTCAAATTGTGGTTTAGAGCTTGCTTGGATCGATTTAAGGCGCATCGGAGGTTTCAGGCCAGGAAGCGACATGAGAAGGCATACGGAGGCGGCCGACAGACAACGGAAACCCAGCGGCGGAAGTCCAGAGCCTGGGGCCCAGGAGGCCAAAGGACATCTGACATGGACTTATGGTTTAGGCTTGGTGGCAGCGGAAGTAATGCCGAGACCCGGCGGCCGGGGCGACGCGAGGTAACTGCTGATGCAAGGTTTTCATTGATTTTAAGTCGGTGAGGGCAGCGGAGATTCTGGAGCCCGATGACCGGGAGGATGCAAGGTGACGGCTGCCGTGTGATCATCGACAAATTTGAACAGCGGCGGTGATAAGATACCCAGGTCCCAGAGGGCGGGCCGCCGGCAGGGTTCCGCTGTCGAGGTCGGCAGAACTGTCATGGAGTTCTGGGGACGGAACTCTGGACGGCCAGGCCCAGAAGCCATTGGGGCAGTGGGGAATTCGGCAAAGTGTGAGGGAAAAAGGAGGCTCGGGCTCTGGCTTTCGGGCGGACGGCGGCGGGCAAGAGGAGTACTTCCGAGGGCGGAAGTCTGACAACCGGGGCTCGGGAGCGCGAAAGTAGGGGCTTCCACAAGATTAAGGGAATGGCAGAGGAGAGGCCGCCGGGATCCGGAAGCCGGGGAGGCAAAGCAATTCGATAGTTCGAGCTTGGCGAAAAGCAGACAGAAGTCCGGGTAGGGAAACCTGGCAGACTAGGCCCCGACAAAAGGATTACCGTCCGCAGGTGTTTGACGGTTTTGAACTTTGATGGCAAAGACGGACCTCGGACCCGGGCGAGCGGATTGCCCCATGCAAAGAACAGTCGCGCGACCGAAAAGTTCCGGATCGGCGGCGAGGGCGGTTCCGTTAGGTTTGTTCATTTTTAGCACATGGGTTATGGGCGCGATTTGGCTTTCTTCAATTTTATGCCAATTTAATTAATTGTTCAATTACTAAAATCCTTGAAAATGACCAAAAATGATGGGAGGGAAAACGGGGATGGCCTACCTCGGATACGCTAAGCGGGGAGGTGCGGAATCCACCGGGAATCGACGGAGCGATGCGAACGCAGATGATCGTGAGGCAAATGAAGGCGTTGGGATCCTGTTGCTCGATTTTGCAATTTCGCTCCAACTCAGATTGTGACAAAGACATTGGCGAGTTGGGTATTTTACACCCCAATCGCCATCAATACCATATTAATTGCTTGGTACGGCCGCGCCAAAAGTTGGTGGAATTTGAAATTAGGTCGGCGACGGCGGCAGAGACTCCGGGATCTGGATGGCGGGAAGCTCCGAGGCAACAACCACCCCGTGATATTAGTGAGCTTTTGAATGGCCACGGTGGACAGAGCCTCGGGGCCCAGAGGGTGCACAACAGGCGGAGGTTCGCCGCTGAAAGATTTTCATGTTGTTAAGTGGCGGCGGCGAGGGTCGGTCCGGGACCCGGATGGCAGGACACCGATAGGGTTCCACCGTGGATGACGGTGGAACTGTCACGGAGTTTCGAGGATGGAACTCCAGACGGCCGGGCCCGGCAAGTCCTGCGGCAGGTGGTCAAAACAAACCCGTGGTGGAGAAAGCAAAGGCGGGGCCCGAAGGGCGGGAGGCCGCCAGAGGCTCACCGTCGCGGACAGCGGTCCCAAGACGGAAGTCCGGAGGCAGACTTCTGGGGACCGGGGCCCGAAGGGGCAGGTGCCGCCCAGAAAACTTGCACAAATCCTTCAACCGACGGGCAGCAGGGCGGAGCCCGAGGGGCGGGCGGACACCCAGCGAACGCCGCGAAAGACGGTGAACGCAGAGGGGAAACCCGATAAGGGAACCCCGGAGGCCCAGGCCCGGAGGGGCCCAGGGCCGCTCCAGAGCCCAAAAGCTAGAGGGAACCCGCGAGGCCCTGGAGGGCAGCAAAAGAGCAAAAGCGGAGGCATAGTCTATTTATGATAAAACTTTGGAACAACATCGACCATGCAGATCATCAAAAAAAGAGGGGTACACAAAATGAGGTGGCCCCGAAAGACCCGAAAAGGAAAAAGAAAAGAGGGTCCCTTTTGCGAACGAGGCGTGTGTGCTAAGGGCACAACAGGGCCAAGCTATCCAAAGCTAAGTCCATCTTCCTAGGCTAGAAAGAAAATCCTCCGGAGTGGTTGAACAGGTTTGGTTTCCAATGGGGAGGCCCCAACAAGCTGGTCAGGTACCTAGGAATCCCTTTTGCTGTCAATCCCAATCTCAAAGAGATGTGGAATTGGATTAGAGGTAAAGTTGATAGGAAGCTTGAGAGCTGGAATAGGAGATATCTCTCTCTTGCAGGAAGAATCCAAGTGTGTCAGAAAATGCTTGCTTCGTACAACATTTATTTCACTTCTGTGTGGTTCTTTTGTAGCTACCAAGTGAACAAAATTCAAAAGAAGATAAGGGGATTCCTTTGGTCTAATGGGAAGGGTAAAAGAAAGAGACACTCGGTGAAGTGGGACTGGTGTGTCCTCAGTAAGTAGCAAGGGGGTATTAGCTTGAAAGACTTAAAAGCTCAAGGTATAACACTTGCTACTAAGTGGATCCTTAAGTCCCAGAGTGGTAATGAACCTTGGAAAATTCTGGTGAGAAACAACATTCAAAAGGTGGTCCCAAAGAAAGCCAAATCTTGGAAAATCCTTCCCCTAAGTGACATTCTCCTCAGCAAATACCCCATGGTCCCTGCTGGCTCGCCGGTATTCAGGAGTATCTGGAGGGCATGGGAGCTTACTAAGAATAAAGTTACTTTAAGGAATTATAACATAATTTTGAAAAATAACCAGAAGTGTCATTCCTCTGGATCTATGTGGTGGAATCTAGAGCATAATAACAAGATTCTTGCTCTGCTTCAAGGGTGTTATGCCAAAGTGTGGAATGCTAAAGGTATCAGAACCTTTGGAGATATTCTCACTAGGGCTAGTTTAAAAACTTGGAATGAGCTATGCCTGGAGTTCAACATTCCAAGCTCCAACTACAAAACCTTCTCCACCATTCGGGAAGCCTGCAATGGTGCAGTTTTGCCCATGGCTTCGGGAGATACGGTCAACATTGCCGAGGATTTCATTTGGCAAGATGGCACCAGTGCTGGTAATGTGAAGGCCAAAACAATTTGCAATGACCTTACGAGCAGCACCATTGTGATGGACCATATTAACTCCTATTGGGGTATGTCCGTGGACATTAAGAAGTTTCAGAATATTTTTTCTTTTGTCTGGCATAGTTCCATGGAGCCTAAAAAAGATTCCTTTAGATTGCTTGTTCTTTTACAGAGGATTCTGTTTAAAACTAAATCTAATGATGTTGAAATTTGCAGCATATGTAGAGTCTTGAAATCAGTCAAGAACATTCTTTTTGAGTGTTTCTATGCTCAAGAAATCTAGAGCATGTTTTGTTACAATTTAAATTTTTGGAATGATAATGTAAAGCTCATTGGAACAATGTGTTGTTTCAGATTTTAAGATTAATAAAAAATACAAGATTTTTTGGTACTTACTTACTAACGAAGTTATGTGGCACATTTGGAAAATGAGAAATGAAAGCAAATTTAAGGGTTCCAAGAGGGAACTTACTGAGTTTAATAAAAAACTCACGTTTCTTAATATTTCTATGCAGGTCTCGGTGAACATGGAGAATTCTCTGGGCGATTTGCAGTCTACAAAGGACCCAAGGGGTTGCGGCTAGATGCATCAGATTTATGGTGAAGCACCTGAACTTTTCTGTAGAACCCTCGATGAGTTTCAAAGGCATGTTAAGGAGGGGAATAGTCAAGAATGATTCCAAGAAGATGTTTTCTCTAGATCAGATGCAAGAGGAAGAACAGGTTTTAGTCACTATGGAGATTGAGGTGAATTAGGGGCAACCAAATCTAGAGTTCTTTTTGAGAGCATTGGAGGTAGTCAAAAAGGAACTCATTCAATAGGTGGCTGCTGAGAAAGATGATTGAGAACTTTGAGACAATAGAGGTCTTATCCTGTGCTGTGAGAGAGGCTATTCAAACTTTGATCAACTGGGGTGTGGTGGAAGACTATTCTATCTCCTTTTTGATACTTTTTTCTCTTTATAGGCACTGCATTATGTTTTGTATCTTTTTTAGTTTTGGCAAAAGTTATAATCAATTTGTAATTTGCAATTTTGTATAGTTGTTTTTAACTATTGATAGTCTGTATCTACCTGAGACGTTTAGCTTTGATCTTTGTATCTAGCTGTGCTATATAGTTCTACAGCAGTGATATATTGTTGTTGGCATACTGTATCTAGCTGTGGATACGTTGTAATCTGATTGTTCATTCTATTATTAATAAAATAAAACATTATTCTTAAAACTAAATATATTAATATCTCTTATTCATTTCTTGGCGGTAATTAATTTACCCGCATAATTTAATTAGCTTAAATTACTTAAGAACAAGGTTCACTTTTCCTTCCAATACTACTTTCATAAAATAATTTAAGATTATATCTAACTCATGCATTGTTATCACTATAATTAAATTTTGTATTTTCTCTCTTTTATTTTATAAAATAAAATATTTAATTTACCATTTTCATATATTATAATAAATTAATTTATACATAAATTATAAACATTATTTTATTAATATAAATTAGTTGAGAGAAATATGAAGTTTTCTTTCCAATACCACTTTCACAAATAATTTCAAACATCTTCCTACTTCACTTTTGTGTAAGAAATATTGACATTGATTTTGGGGTTAGTTTATTTGCAAATTGTGATTTGGTGGTGGATTTGGAGATGAATGTCACTTTTCCTTCTATTAGCATCCTTTCTCTTTCCATGGAATCTATAGGTGTTACAGGGACTTTCCTATTGCTAATTGTTATAGATCCCCCACTAACCTTTGTTCTAATTGCTAGAGTAGGTATCCCTTTAGTCTCTCCTTGTGGGTGTTTAGAATTTGGCTCCTCAGTTTATACATAGTAAACCCATTTCTTGTTCTCAATCCTCCCATTTTCTTATATTTGGATAAGATGTGATTAACAATAGAAAATATTATTATACTAATGGATTGATCTACATGGTTAACCATTTTTTTCCTTCCTTATTTGAACAATTGGGTATTTAATTAATAGATAGTGCTCATGGTTAAACATATTGACCTATATCCTTATTCTAGGGATAATTTTTATTACAATATTTCAATCAATTACAAATAGGGAGGTAGTTTTGGATGGTGGTTTTTGGATGTAGGGTCAACATTGCTTATTTCTCAAGCCCTAGTTCTCTTAATCCAACCCTCTAATAGAACACATTAATGTTCTTCCCATTTTAATTAGAATTCCTAATCTCCCTCTTCCAATTTGGAGTGACCCTTAATTTTATTCCATTAGTAAAAGTATTGTTCAATTCCTAAATATGGACTCTACTACTTCAAATCTTAGTCAACATCAAAATTTTCAATGCTCCTCCTAAAAATGTCATTCTAAGAATTGAAGACAAACCTTGGAATCAATTCATGGATTATCAGAATCTTCCCTTTTTCTATAAATGGCACTTTGCTATTGGACAAATAGATTTTTATTTCACCCACTCTTGTCACTTAGTGGTGGGCTTAAATACTTTGTGCTAAAACCTCCTTCTTGAAAACTTGATTATTGGTGATATTTTTGAACTTTGGGGTGTTCTTTCAAATCAAGTGGACCCTAATGTTACCATGGTGACAAATATTCATGCATAGGCTCTTTCTATGTTTTGTCAAGTTTATATGATCCTGAACCAAAGGAAATAGGGTTCCACCTTTTAGGAGATGGAACTAGGTTTAGGACCTATTTCAGTCTATGTTCATTAGGAAACCCTAGAGACTTCAACCCAATGATTCGATTGAGGGAAGGGTTAGGAGGTTTCCTTAGGTCTGATTAAAAAGGGGGTTCACCAGTAAATGAAGTTTTTAAGGAGAAATGAAAACCCTAATGCACTAAACCCTAGAAAGTTGAAAGAATTAAATCAAATGAACAAACAAAAATCAGACAGAAAGGAACTTGGTAAACTGATGGATTCCAAGCAAGATCTGCAACTCTAAGATTCTACATTTTGAAGTGCACTGGGACTCATATGCCAGGCTAGGAAATTTATTCCTAATCTAGGTTTTGGCGAAAAATCTAGAATCTCCTGGTGATTGATTAGGATCTGCAAAAATCTAGCAAAAAGGGTGTACTGGGACTCATACACCCAGACAGTTGCAAAGTGTGCCAAAAAAGTGAAAAGTGTCCTAGGAGAAAATTTTTGAAGTGAACTTTGTGAGTCTCTAAATACAAATTAAATAAGCACTTTCCCACTGGTTTCATGTAAATAAGTTGGATATCTTGCTCTAGATCTGATTTTTTGTGGGCCTTGACAAATTCTTATGACAACTTTGCAATTTTGGTACTTTTGAAGGCTTCGAGTCCTCTTTTTCTTCAACCTATAAACTTGCAACATACAAAGAGAGGGAAAAAATGTTGTTTTTTTAGGGAATGGTGGCTTTCCTTGGTCAAACCCCATTTTGGTAATCAAACCTTAATGAGAAATGAAGCATGAATGAGATGAAACATGAAACATAAGACTAAACAATAGAGCCTTGTTTGAAACCTTGTAGATCTACAAACAAGCATGAAGTGGCCTCAATGGATGTAGATCTTGATCATGACTCTTGATGAAAGATAATTCCTTTGAATACTTGAATTGATCTTGAACAATACATCACAACATTAGCTCAAAACCACATGCATGATGCACTAAATATTTGGCATCATGAAATGACTCTTGACTGTTGCAATAATCTTCTATAAATATTCCCTTGAACACCTTAGAAATGCTCTTGTGAAAGTACCCTTGAATGCTTATGAAATTCTAGCTTGTTAGAAGAAATTATGTAAAATAAGCTTGTATTTATACTTTTTAATGCAAAATTTCCCAAAATTACAACACTACAAGTCAACATGAAATCTAGGATAATAAAATCCCATTAGGAATTTGATTTAAAATAGGTCCTAGTTAAAGTGGGACTGGGCGTATGAGTCCTAGTGGCTTAAAACCGGCACACAAACTCTAAGAATGTCTTGTTTAATGTGATATTTAAAATAAATTCCTGAGACCTAGGTGGGACTCGTACGCCCAAGGTGGTGTATGAGTCCCAGATCACTAGATCTAAAACACATAACCAAAAACATTGAATTATGATTGGTTATTTGATAAGTGTCGAGATTATCCGTAGAAAGATGCAATTAATTAGGCTTGTGAACACCATTGTTGTGAGTAATCTTTTTTAAAGTAGTCAATGAAGAAGAAAGGAGAGCTTCTTCGGAAGTCCCTATGCCAAGTCATATGTTCATGAATGAAACAACATCGTGGATAAGGGATTTCCTCCAAAATGCAATAACTAAAGATAACTCAGTACGTCACATGCGCTCCAACTTAAGGCATGTCGTCCACATCCCAACTTAAGGCATGTCGTCCACATCCCAAGCTTTCTCTTATATATATATATATATATAGAAAGTGATCGACTAGCCAAAAGAGGCAACGACAAGTGTCATACGAGGACAGGGCTACATAACACCCTTTCCCCCACTTAGTGCAAGACAAGGGTGAGCCGAGGTGATAAAAATGACCCGATTGTCATATCACTTTGACATGACTCAGAGATAATAAAATATTAAGGAAATAATTTAGTCATAAAAAATGGAAACAATTAACTTGCGAAATAAAATGACTCATTTGCATTATCATTATGTTGATAATAATTAGGTAGAAAACGATGACATCCATGCATTTATTTTATTATAAATGATGTGAAAATGGGTAGAAAGGCTACATTTTTATGCCCTAATGTGTTGCAATAGTTTCATCCTTGTTCTCCTTGTGTTGTGTAGTGCGGTGCTTGGGTTCATGACATGGCTTAACCACCTCCTGTAGATCTTGGATCTTGTATAAATTTGGCAATTGTATCAGGCATTGATAGGTCAATCTTTTGGTGCAACAGTAGCTACCTATGTAACAATTTATATCAGAGCCGAGGTCTCTAATTGAAATGACTTGGAGATCAAACATATTAAGGAGATAATTTAGTCATAAGAAAAGGAAACAATTAAACTACCCAAATAAAATGACTCATTTGTATTATCATTATGTTGATACAAATTACAAAAGAAACATATATTGAACCCATTAACAATAATTAGGTAGAAAACTATGTGATCCATGCGTTTCTTTTACTACAGATGAGGTGAAAATGGGAAGAAAGGATAAATTTGTATGCACTAATATGTTGCAAGAGTTCGGCCCTTGGTCTCCTTGTGTTGTGTAGCATGGATCTTGGGTTCATGACATGGCTTAACCGCCTCCTATGGATCTTGGATCTTGTATAAATCTGGTAGTGGTATTGAGCATTGACAAGTCAATCTTTTGGTGCAACAACAACCGCCTATCCAACAATTGGTATCAAAGCCGAGGTCACAGGTTTGAACACCTCGCTTGCACTATTGGGATTGTTGCAATATTTTCACGCTTGGTCTCCTCGTGTCGTGTAGCATGGCACTTGAGTTCGTGACATCTAATCCAGTGTGCAACCCCCTTTACTTTGATTATTTTTAACACATTTTTGTTTCTTAGTGTTGCCTATATTTTTATTATTTAAGTGCACGCAAACCCACTTTCCACTAGTCGTTTGACTATGCTTGGGTCATCCCACAATAGTGGTTTACAATTTTTGGCCAAAATGGACATTGAATTAATTTTTTTTAACTAATCTTCACATTCGGGCACCTATATTTGCTAAACTATGAGGAATTTGAAAATGATGCAAACTAGTGATTTGTGACATTTTTTCTATAGATTCTAAATATATATTTTTAACATTTTTAGAATAAAATTGTATTTCCTTTGAATCCATATCCTTCCAAGACTAGTTTTTAATAGTAAACACCATTTGTAAAGAGTGGCCTATATTGGCTAACACAATTTTTTTTCTATGAAGCATAAAATTTTATGATTTCTAATTTAGATTCGTGACTACAATATCTAGTACTTGCAATTGGTTTCATAGAATTTTAAACAATTTTTTCTTAATTATGTTTTGAAGTCAAACCACTTACAATTTAGACATAGGTTTACTTGCTGACTGTTATTCCCCCAACTTAAACTTGAAAATTTTAAAAAATTTAATGCATTCCTTTACTCACCCTTGAGCATGTGGAATCACAAAAAATGATTAAATTTGAAAATCTGATAGAGATGATGCAATTTCCTTTCATGGGAATGATCCTAACCCTATTCCACAAAATATGCCTAATTTTCATGCCAAAATACTTCACTGTCTATGAGATTTTAATCCTTACATTTTCCCATCTATGATTTGCAAACTTGATCAAAATCTGAGATATTGGTTGCTAGACCAAAAAAACTTTTGGGTTTTTCTCGGAGATGTATCATTGAAATGTTGTCCAAATTTGGTGCCAAATGGAGCCATTTTGTGGGAGATATGAAGATTTTTTTCTTTCATCCAAGTATAGTTTTAGGAGAAATGAATAAGGACACTTTTGGAGTACTATTTGACGTCCTCTGATAAGCTTCAAGTGACCTTTTGAGGTAAAATACATATGAGCATGGCATGCTATAAGGTCCTATGTTTTAAAGGTGAATGACTCTATTAAAATTTGAATGTTTGTAGTGACATCATAGAGTCGATATTTTACTTGGAGTTAGGTTTATCAAAAGTTGTAAAAATGGGTAAATATATTCATTTTGGAAAATGAATTTATTTGAGGTGGTTTTGAAAATATTTATAAGGAAAGTTCATATTCGAAGGTTATGAATTTCATGTTGTCGGAAGTTTCCAAGGTTTTAAAACTCTTTAGGCGACCGACTCATAGGTTTTAAAGTTGTCATTTCCCCCTACTTCCTGACATCGTCTCTCTCTCTCTCTCTCTGTCTTCAAAGCATAGTGCAATAATCAAGGATGTGTGCACAATGAATTCATTGAAACAGCTTTGGAAACTTTTTCTTAGTGACTATATGCAAATGCATAAAAGAGATTTGTTAACTCAGCCTCAAAAAACCATAGGCAACACAGGAAAGAGCACGTGGACGGTCTGGTAGAACGTCTCAAATAAATGTCTTCTCATGGGAAATCATGATCGTACCTAGATATAAATCAAATAAACATTGAAGAAGGCTTTGAAAACTCTCAGGATAATGCAGTTGGTGAGGTGCGCACAGTGTATCCACAAAATGGATTTGTTGAAAATAAAGGCAGCTCAGGAAAATGAAAGAATTAGAGCACATAAACTGTTCAAAGGAAGATCTCATGAGCTACAGCTCTGCGATCCCTATAATCTTGGATCAAAATGCAAAGCCAGATTCGGTCCCATTGCTCATCCATGGCAACTGAACATCGAATTAAGCAAATTCTCAATGACTTGTATTCTTGACATGGCCCGCGCCTGCACATGTTATGCATTTGATAAACTTCAATAGCATAAAGATGAGTTTAAAGCCCAAACTGAGAACCATAAAAATTAGGTATTCCTTCATGGATTCTTTCACAACTGGGATTCGAGCTTCGCAATGCTATTTGCATTTTTTGTTTGGTTCTTCGTGGACATGACATTGTTGAGGATGATATGCGTATTCCAGTGGATACAAAGCTACCAATTTTGACAAATTTCCATCAACACATATATGATCCTGCATGGCATTTCTCATGCGGAGTTAATGACTACAAAGAACTAGTGGACCAATTTCATCATGTGTCTACTATCTTTTAAGCGCTTCGAAAGAGATATCAGGAAGCAATTGAAGAAATAACTAGAAGGATGGGTGCAAGGATGGAAATATTTATCTGTCAAGAGGTAGAATCAGTTGAGGACTATGATGAATACTGCCATTATGTTGCAGGATTAGTTTGCTTGGGATTGTCTAGACTGTTTCATGCAGCTTTTCTTGAGGATTTACCTCTAGATTTCTTGTCCCATTCAATTGGTTTATTTCTTCAGAAACTCAACATTTTAAGAAACTGCTTTGAAGCACACCAAGGTAGTCAACAATACCATGATGCATTTAAACAAATGCGTGAGAAAATTATGTTTAAATATGATCAAGTTGCACATATGAATGTTGGAAAGATTACATCCATACTAACTAGTGGAAAAAGTTGCTTTGCTAGGTGTAGCCTCCAAATCACCTCTAGTGATAGCCTGAGAAAGCCTTCTCCGATCACTCTAAAGGATGATCTAACATATTCCTGCTTGAGAAGATGCAGTGGTACTCAAAGATTCATTTTGAATGTACCACTTGAGGATGAGAAAGGGAATTCGGTTGAGAATCCAAGTTTCTACAAAATAGAACTCCAGAAATATGGTGGAGGTTTATTAGATTCAAAAAGTGGGGCTACATTTGGTGGTCTTCATAATGATTTTAGGCAAACTACTTAATCCTTGAAACCCCACACAGAACCTGGAGTAGGACCTGCATATTTTGTGCTTAATGTTGACAACTATACAAGGGGTGAATCTACATATAAAGGAGGGAGATTTGGTAACTTCATCACTGGATAAAGAAGAAATAAAAATTTAAGTAGAAGTCAAGAACGTGTATATGAGTTGTTTAGTAAAGTTGTTAGTTCATCGGCTTGCCATCAAATTTCCAACTCCAAGTTTGATCTTCACTTTGTCTTCTTTAGAAAGCTAGAAATGTTTTGGCCTTCTATTGATTAGAGAAAAGGAATTGTGCCAAATTCTAAGGACCGTGTCTTGATTCCAAGTAAACTAGATAATGCCTCACACATAAATAGATTATATGTTGTAGGATGGTTCAAGAGAGGTCCTGTAGGTATCACAAGGACCAATTTATATCATGCAGAAGAAATAATTGAGAGAATTTTAGAGGATATCAGAGCCAGTTTGTTAGGTGGATATCACTCTTCACATCCTAGAAGGATGGACCTGCTTGAAGCATTGTGAACCAAAGGTGTTTAGTGTATATCCTTCAACAGATAGGAGCAGATTGATACAAAAGAAAAATAATTTCAAGATCGTTGAAAGGAAAACCCGGAGAAAAGATCACTTCATGGCAAGAGTTGTTACAAGTTGCAAATGCATAGATGTGTTGCAAAAGATATTTTCATTGACATAACAACTTTAATTCAAGGCCGTGTATGCATAGCATTATTTTTTAATTGTTACTATGGATAAATCGCAATTGGCCAAAGATGGGAAAATTATAATAGCCCTTGATGTTGTGCACCTAGCTGAAGGATTTTAATCTATGGTCATAGATGTTCCTCTACTTTCTATTTCAATAAATAACATAATATAGGCAGCATGCAAAAAAATTTCCAAAGGGGGGCGCAAACTTAATGAATATACTTTCCAATACTCATATCTTCTAATTCAGTAATTGAAATTTTATCTTCAAATAAAGATAGTTATGCTGCAAAAGGAATGCGGAAGGTTATCAAGAAACAATTATGTGAAAGAGAAAGGCATAATTTTTTTTTGAATTATCTAACTTCAAGAAGCAGTTATAGGAACTGAAGAGTCTCATTAGGGAGGCTTATTTAATGTAAAAATATTTCTAAAGGGGGATCTTTTTTCAGCTATTCAGGGGAAAGAAGGAAGCAGCATATTTCTCTTTTCTGCACAGTCTTGATGTACAGGGTTATTGAGTATGCGAACTCATATTTTGAGCATTGAAGAAATAAAGGAGATATTGTTAAATTTGTGCATTTATTAATGTCCTCTTTAAATTGCAGATGAACTTTGAGTCATTGTAATTTCTCTTCCATGTTTATCCTCTTATATTGAAATGTGTATGTGTTGTTCTTGAAGCTTTGAATTCAAAATAATTTATCTATTGAAAGGAGGTCTGTTGTTCATTATTTTCTTGAGTATCATTTGGATTTTGAATAGGTGGGCTTTGTATCATTTATTTGCATCCTTTCATTTTAAGTTAAAGTCATCGCATCTATTTCATGGTTATGGGTTGGTGTCAATTAGCCTTTTCTGCTTTCTGGTGAAAAGCATATGCAGTTTTTATTCATTGCATATCTATTGAAGGTAGTTGCACCTTGTAAAATAAGTAGAGAGCACTTGCAAATATCATTGCAAGTGACTCAACTGTTGATAGGATTGTCATGGGCATGGGCAAGAAGAGTATAAACTTCAACTGTTGGTAGGATGATAAAGGGCATTCGGTTGAGAATCCAAGTCTCTACAAAATAGAACTCCAGAAATATGGTGGAGGTTTATTAGATTCGAAAAGTGGGGCTACATCTAGTGGTCTTCGTAATGATTTTAGGCAAACTGCTTCATCCTTGAAACCCCACACAGAACCTAGAGTAGGACCTGCATATTCTGTGCATAATGTTGACAACTATACAAGGGGTAAATCTGCATATAAAGGAGGGAGATTTAGTAACTTCATCACTGGATAAAGAAGAAATAAAAATTTAAGTAGAAGTCAAGAACGTGTATATGAGTTGTTTAGTAAAGTTGTTAGTTCATTGGCTTGCCATCAAATTTCCAACTTCGAGTTTGATCTTCACTTTGTCTTCTTTAGAAAGCTAGAAATGTTTTGGCCTTCTATTGATCAGAGAAAAGGAATTGTGCCAAATTCTAAGGACCGTGTCTTGATGCCAGGTAAACTTGATAATGCCTCACATATAAAGAGATTATATGTTGTAGGATGGTTCAAGAGAGGTCCTGCAGGTATCACAAGGACCAATTTATATCATGCAACAGAAATAATTGAGAGCATTTTAGAGGATATCAGAGCCAGTTTGTTAGGTGGATATCACTCTTCACATCTTGGAAGGATGGGCCTACTTGAAGCATTGCTAACCAAAGGTGTTCAGTGTATATCTTTCAATAGATAGGAGAAGATTGATACAAAAGAAAAATAATTTCAAGATCATTGAAAGGAAAACCCAGAGAAAAGATCACTTCATGGAAAGAGTTGTTACAAGTTGCAAATGCATAGATGTGTTGCAAAAGAGATTTTCATTGACATAACAACTTTAATTCAAGGCAGTGTATGCATAGCATTATTTTTCAATTGTTACTATGGATAAATCACAATTGGCCGAAGATGGGAAAATTCTAATAGCCCTTGATGTTGTGCACCTAGCTGAAGGATTTTAATCTATGGTCATAGATGTTCCTCTACTTTCTATTTCAATAAATAACATAATATAGGCAGCATGCGACAAATTTTCCAAAGGGGGGTGCAAACTTAATGAATATATTGTCCAATACTCATATCTTTTGAATTAGTAATTGAATTTTTATCTTCAAATAAAGATAGTTATGCCACGAAAGGAATGTAGAATGTTATCAAGAAACAATTATGTGAAAGAGAAAGGCATAAATTTTTTTTGAATTATCTAATTTCAAGAAGCAGTTATAGGAACTGAAGAGTCTCATTAGGGAGGCTTATTTAATGTAAAAATATTTCTAAAGGGGGATCTTTTTTCAGCTATTCGGGGGAAAGAAGGGAGCAGCATATTTCTCGTTTTTGCACAGTCTTGATGTACAGGGTTATTGAGTATGTGAACTCATATTTTGAGCATTGAAGAAATAAAGGAGATATTGTTAAATCTGTGCATTTATTAATGTCCTCTTTAAATTGTAGATGAACTTTGAGTCATTGTAATTTCTCTTCCATGTTTATCCTCTTATATTGAAATGTGTATGTGTTGTTCTTGAAGCTTTGAATTCAAAATAATTTATCTGTTGAAAGGACGTTTGTTGTTCATTATTTTCATGAGTATCATTTGGCTATTGAATAGGTGGGCTTTGTATCATTTATTTGCATCCTTTCATTTTAAGTTAGAGTCATCGCATCTATTTCATGGTTATGGGTAGGTGTCAATTAGCCTTTTCTGCTTTCTGGTGAAAAGCATACGCAGTCTTTATTCATTGCATATCTATTGAAGGTAGTTGCACCTTGTAAAATAAGTAGAGAGCACTTGCAAATATCATTGCAAGTGACTCAACTGTTGATAGGATTGTCATGGGCATGGGCAAGAAGAGTATAAACTTCAACTATTGGTAGGATGAGAAAGGGCATTCGGTTGAGAATCCAATTCTCTACAAAATAGAACTCCAGAAATATGGTGGAGGTTTATTAGATTCGAAAAGTGGGGCTACATCCAGTGGTCTTCGTAAT
This sequence comes from Sequoia sempervirens, assembly GCA_007258455.2. NCBI lineage: Eukaryota > Viridiplantae > Streptophyta > Pinopsida > Cupressales > Cupressaceae > Sequoia > Sequoia sempervirens. The sequence goes on from VDFB02264889.1 coordinate 146,779, forward strand.
GATTTTAGGCAAACTGCTTCATCCTTGAAACCCCACACAGAACCTGGAGTAGGACCTGCATATTCTGTGCATAATGTTGACAACTATACAAGGGGTGAATCTGCATATAAAGGAGGGAGATTTAGTAACTTCATCATTGGATAAAGAAGAAATAAAAATTTAGGTAGAAGTCAAGAACGTGTATATGAGTTGTTTAGTAAAGTTAGTTCATTGGCTTGCCATCAAATTTCCAACTCCAAGTTTGATCTTCACTTTGTCTTCTTTAGAAAGCTAGAAATGTTTTGGCCTTCTATTGATCAGAGAAAAGGAATTGTGCCAAATTCTAAGGACCGCGTCTTGATGCCAAGTAAACTAGATAATGCCGCACACAAAAATAGATTATATGTTGTAGGATGGTTCAAGAGAGGTCCAGCAGGTATCACAAGGACCAATTTATATCGTGCAGCAGAAATAATTGAGAGCATTTTAGAGGATATCAGAGCCAGTTTGTTAGGTGGATATCACTCTTCACATCCTGGAAGGATGGGCCTACTTGAAGCATTGCGAACCAAAGGTGTTCAGTGTATATCCTTCAACAAATAGGAGAAGATTGATACAAAAGAAAAATAATTTCAAGATTGTTGAAAGGAAAACCCAGAGAAAAGATCACTTCATGGAAAGAGTTGTTACAAGTTGCAAATGCATAGATGTGTTGCAAAAGATATTTTCATTGACATAACAACTTTAATTCAAGGCAGTGTATGCATAGCATTATTTTTCAATTGTTACTATGGATAAATCACAATTGGCCGAAGATGGGAAAATTCTAATAGCCCTTGATGTTGTGCACCTGGCTGAAGGATTTTAATCTATGGTCATAGATGTTCCTCTACTTTCTATTTCAATAAATAACATAATATAGGCAGCATGCGACAAATTTTCCAAAGGGGGGTGCAAACTTAATGAATATATTGTCCAATACTCATATCTTTTGAATCAGCAATTGAAATTTTATCTTCAAATAAAGATAGTTATGCCGCGAAAGGAATGTAGAATGTTATCAAGAAACAATTATGTGAAAGAGAAAGGCATAAATTTTTTTTGAATTATCTAATTTCAAGAAGCAGTTACAGGAACTGAAGAGTCTCATTAGGGAGGCTTATTTAATGTAAAAATATTTCTAAAGGGGGGTCTTTTTTCAGCTATTCGGGGGAAAGAAGGGAGCATCATATTTATCTTTTCTGCACAGTCTTGATGTACAAGGTTATTGAGTCTGCGAACTCATATTCTGAGCATTGAAGAAATAAAGGAGATATTGTTAAATTTTTGCATTTATTAATGTCCTCTTTAAATTGTAGATGAACATTTAGTCATTGTAATTTCTCTTCCATGTTTATCCTCTTATATTGAAACGTACGTATGTGTTATTCTTGAAGCTTTGAATTCAAAATAAGTTATCTGTTGAAAGGAGGTTTGTTGTTCATTATTTTCCTGAGTATCATTTGGGTGTGGAATAGGTGGGATTTGTATCATTTATTTGCATCCTTTCATTTCAATTTAGAGTCATCGCATCTATTTCATGGTTATGGGTAGGTGTCAATTAGCCTTTTCTGCTTTCTGGTGAAAAGAATACCCACTCTTTATTCATTGCATATCTATTGAAGGTAGTTGCACCTGGTAAAATAAGTAGAGAGCACTTGCAAATATTATTGCAAGTGACTCAACTGTTGGTAGGATTTTCATGGGCATGGGCAAGAAGAGTATAAACTTCAAATGACAAATCTATTAACCAACACTGACACTTAATTTTTTTCTATGTATCAAAATTCCATTTTTTTGTTGGATGAAGGACATCGATATCTAGTGCATAGATATTTTTTAGAATTTTTTTTTGATAATCTACTTTTTTTCCACATGTGCAAAATAAAGAGCTTGATTTTTTATGAAAAACCTATGTTTAATTAAACTAAAAAAAGTACATAATAGAACAAAAATATATTAAAATTATATTTTATTGATAGCTCATTCCAAGAACTACGATCATCTAGTTGGGTCCATGAAGTTGATTCTATTTTCCTCTTCAACCCAAGCTCAGAAAGGAAAAATTTTGTAGAAAATTGCGAGAGCAAAGGAAGAAGGGAAAAATAGGGGGGTTCAAGCGAACCCCCTACACCCCTCCAAGAAAAGTGGGGTTCGCTCGAACCCCCCTTTGTTTTGAAATTTTCCTTTGTTTTCATTAAGAAAATGTGCCAAAAAGGGAATGAAATCACTGAGGGGTTCACTCGGAGGGGGTGTTCGAGCAAGCCCCTTTTTGGGTTCATGCAAACTCCCCCCCTTGAGCGAACCACTTAAAACCCAATTTTTTTTTCTTTAGAGCATTTTTTACAATTTTTCTTCATGAAGGGAATTTTAAACCAATATTGTGGGATCACTCACTTGTACAGATTAAGCTTACATGAGTCTATTGATCATAAACTATTAGTGACCTACATCTAAATCACAATGTCATCGTAACTCATCTATCAACTTAATAACACATTGTTTTCTACCTCTAAATCATCTATCAACTAGAGTTTAAAAAGTTTATTTTCAATAATTATAATCCTTCATCTATCTATATTGTCGAACAACCCAGCTTGACAATAAAGCTATCAATTTCTATCAAGTTCTAGAGCTACATGCCGCCCAATTATAGACATAGGAAAAGAAATAATTAAATTTTTCTTATGCTTTAATTTGTATTTTGGAAACAAATTTAGGTTTTCTTAGATTTTATATTACGCCATAGTTAGTGAATAAATGGTTATGGTTTGTTAAATTATCTAAGATATTTTTAAAATTTAAATAGTTATTAAAACTTATATCTTAATAGCTTTCCATTCAATTTTGATAATACAAATAATTTGTTCTTCTTGTTCAATATCAAAGACATATTCAAAATGGAAGTACACAACCGTCCTGCCATTAGTTGGTAGAAAATTCATAGGAACGCGTCCTTATTTTTTGTAAGGGTTGTAAAAACTCCAATCGTGAATTTTTAATAGACAAATACCTAAATAAACCATTGTGAAGATATCTTATCAATGTATGTTATTTTATTGTGAAATTATTTTATCATAATTTATGGAATGTCAAAAAAATTTCATACGAAAAAACATGTCTACTTCTGCTATATAATTAATAGCACTATTAGGTGGGATTAAAAAAAAATTATTGCACATCTATGTTATGCATTTGATCTTTCTTCTTTGAACTAGAGTGCCATATGTTCTTGGTAGTAAAGTAAGGTTGAAAATAATAGTAAGACTATGGGAAGACAGAGGAGGAGGTGAGTGGAGAGGAGAGTGAACATAGGGGAATTTTTTTTTAGGTTTATCATGGTGGCCTATGGAATTACTTTTACAGAGCATGTGGTAATCAATATGTAAACTCAGTTTTTTTCATCATTACAAAAAACCCAAGTTTAGTGGCATGAAAGTTGTTTTGTGAGCTTTTATATGTTTCAATCTCCCATTTTTCTTTCGTCTAATTTATAAATTTTATCTGACATCAAAATATGATGTGGAATGCATGCATTGGGGGTTGGTTATAAAGGACAAGTATGAGATGGGTTAATTATTATTTCTAAATCTAATATGATGTAAACTAAGTGCAACTTTATTGTTACTATCAACAAAATTGTGGAATATTTTCTTTTGTTCAAGTGTGCACATTTGAATTCCATTGATCAACAAGCCTCTAGCATGGCTATATTTTTATTTTCACTAGATAAAGATATCTCAAATTCTTGGAATTTATTTCTTTATTCTATTTCTTTCTTGAATGATTCATTAAACTCTAATCTTCATTCAACCATGGACGACTTGGAGAAGCATAATGCATTATTTTCTAATTGGAATCTATAATTTTGAACTAGTGAAAGGTTCATAATATGTTGAAAATGGGTCAATCATGTGGCAATCCAACACATTAGTGTGTGCTTGATTAAGAGAAATATTTCCCCTGTAATTCAGAAGCTCTGAATTTACAAAGAAACAAGGAAAAATAGAATGTGGTGTATACAAACATCAATAAAATGATCAAAAAACTTAGTAGGCGAGGGAATATAATTAAGAGGGACCTTCACATGAAGAAGAGCCAAAGAAGGAACTTTACTATCAACCATGCAGAGCAATTCCCATGCTAGAGCATAGACATTCTAAAATAAGATTTTTCCCATGACCACATAAATTTTATTTGTACAAGGTTCATTGATTTCTTTATTTTTTAAAGTTGTAACAGAAATCAGTATTTACTTTGTAGAAATTAGAGATGCCCACAATTTCGGTGAAGCTCAATTTGTAATCTTTAAATTTCTTATAAAATTTTAAGGTAATAAAATAGAGGGAAATTCCCATGGCATTCCAAAGAGTTGTATCCTGCCAATGATCCCTAATACTAAAATACAACTAATAATTTTATTGGAAAAGTGAAGAATTGTGCATTACATCGAAAAAATTGTGGCATGCATTCATGAATTTAGAGCATAAGCATGTGTTTAATATACCAACTTTGAATTGTTCTAATGTAATATAATTTTCTTTAGAACTTATCATATATTTTTTATTGATCAATATTTATTTAAGCACTTAGTTGTGGCCTGGAGGAGCTTAGAGAGCTACAATTTTTTTAGTAAGATCAATACACTAGGACTAACCCTCCAAATGGAGTTTATATCTTTCATAGTGTTTGGATTACCCCAAATACCAACTTTGCATGAAATCCCTTAGTTTTTCTTTACATTGTAGAGGTACAACAAGTTATAGTCTTCAATACCTTTAGCAATTGTATATTTCATCCTTTGCCACAAGCATTGCAAGTTCATAAGATTTACCTACAACAAAGTAATCATTTTTTGCATACTATGCTATTTTATTGCTCCAATACAATTTATTGTAAATACATTTGATATAAGGAATGAAATGTTTTTTAATATTTTAGATGAAAAAACTTGGTACAATAGATTGTAAGTACATGTTTAATATAAGGAATGAAATGTCTTTCAATTTTTTAGATGGAAAGATCTCAGTTATATATATATATATATATATCTCCAATCTTAACTTTTCATTGCTCTAATACAATAGATTGTATATACCTTTGATATGAGGAATGAAATTTTTTTCAAATTTTTATATGGAAAACACTTGGTTATATATATTGATTTACATCTACATTATTAACATCCTGTTCATCTTGATAGATCATAGGGAGTGTGATCTAAAAAATCTTCTCCACAGATTTTTCCAAATGCTATTTTCTTATATCTCAAGTATTGATAAACAATTATGTTCTTAGTTTTGATTCGCTTTAAGTTAAACCTTCAATATGTTTTAGGTGTTTCTACTTCTCGTGCCTCATTAGGTGAAGAAAGTATCAAGATGTTAACACTTCTTGGAATTTTTATTATTCCATAAATACAATGCTTGACAAGGAAACATTATGATCACGTGCAAGAAAGTATTATATTTTATTTACCCAAAACGTAAAGAAACATTCACAATCTTATGAATATAGAATTAATCATGTCAGAATTAGATAGAAGAATTCCTATTTGATTTATCCTTTCTCAAAAATACCTTTCAATTCAAATTCATTCATATTACTTAATATGGAAAGGTTGTCACCATTTTTTACTCTCGCTATTGCTCTATGAAATATTAATATTTATTATTTTATTATTACTTGTAATTTAGGTCCTTTTTAGTGTGTAGAGAGCTCTACAAGTGTACCAACAACTATTTTCCATCATATAGTACAGGAAGTTGCACTACATGATATTATTTATAATTTAAAATTATTAAACTAAAAATCGCCCAATCAAATTACAAAGGTTATGTACATTAAAAATATTTTAAGATTATTTTGTTTTATTTTAGAATTAGTTAATAATTATTTTATTTTATTTACTATCAAACAAAAAAGACTTTATATAAATAAATCATTTAATCATCAAATATTTAACAAATATTTATTGTAATGAACAAACTCAACTTTAACTATACTAGTCAAAGTTGTTTCTACTATAAATCAAAGTTGGGATCTAGGTCAACACTAGCTAAAAACCTAAAAACGTTATTTAATCTTCCTTTAGATGGTATCAGTGAATCTGAAAACGTTATTTAATATTCCTTTAGATGATATCTATGATTCATCTATTGATTAGCCAATAAATATTACTAGATATAATCTGTAAAGTACTATTAATTAGAAAACTATAAACATGAAAAATAGTTTACAAATGTTATTCAATTTTATTATTTTAAATGTCTATAATCTAATATTGATTCTAAAAATAGAAAATAAAATTAACATTTTAAACCAAACATACATATATAAACTAAAAAACTTAAATAAATAAACTAAACAAATAAAATAAACCAAACCTGTATTCAACTCATCCGTTCATAAAAAGTAATGGCATGCTTTATTTATCCATACCTTCTAACTTATTTAAGGCTTTTTAATATAAGCGGATATGGTGACAGCTCTTTTCAAAATTTTGCAGCATGTTGGCTCCGGATATTAAACATGCCCAGCTGACACAGCTTTTGTTGAAACTTGGCAGCATGTAGGATGTATAATATGGCCTTCACAGTTTGGACAACTTTTTAAAATACCCTTGTTATTGTTGTTGGCATCTCCCATCAGAATGCTATCATGCTCCACCGATGTTTTCACTGGTGACACGGCTCCTGTTGAAGCTTTGCAGCATTTGGGATCTCGAATATGACCTCTACAGTTTGAACAGCTTCCTAAAATACCCTTCTCATCCTTGTTAATGTCTCCCATCAGAATGCTATCATGCTCCACCGATGTTTTCACTGGTGACACAGCTTCTGTTGAAGCTCTGCAGCATTTAGCATTGAAGTTAGACATTGAACTGAGCACGACAACAAGTGCTATGAGCATGATAAGCATTGATTTCCCCATATTGACAAGAAATGCTGCAGAGCTTCAGGTAAATGGAATAATACCAGATAACTTAGCGACGGAGGAGCAGATGAAGATACTGAAGGAGATGGGAAATCCAGTCATATTTATAAAGAAAAAAGGAAGGCGTGCATTCAAAATATATTCTGAATAGTTCAAAATATGGTTAAATTTTGAGCTAGAGGCGTTCAAACTGATGGGGCGTGTAAAAGAGTCCGTACATGGCGTTATTCTTTGACTACGTCTCCTCCTTTATGTTGACAGCTTGCTTACAGTTGGGCGAGAGAGGAGTAATTCAGTGGGAGTATTGTCTGCAGTGGTCTAAAGTGGATTGGTTACGATTTACTGAGGTTTGCCAAATTCGTTTACCATGCTGGCATGAAAACGTAGGTTTTATATGTTGTGCCTAAGGTTCATATTGGTTTTAATCACCTACAGTCATATTTTATTATCCATGGTTTATGGTTTTGGAGACTTTATAATATATATCGTGTTTTAATTTATCTGATGAATAATGGACTTGATTTGTGTCATTATACAATTTGGTTGGTTTATCGTGTTGACATCTTATAAACCCAGTTTTCATTGACTTAATGCTGTGTATGTAGAGTCCCATTGCATGTAAATATATTTTCTGGTTCTTGAGATGTAGACTATAAGACTATAAAATATGTCATGTAAACATTATGATCCAATATAGTTTTCATTATCTTTATATGTTGTACCTTCTTTTATAAGGTCTATTTTAGTTTTAGTCACCTAGAATCACATTTTATTGTACTTTCTAGCTTTATTATCCATGGATGTAAATATAGTTGATGGTTTTTGAGTTGTAGGCTAGAAGCCTTCATAATATTATGTCATGTTTTGATTTATATGATGCACAATGGGTTTGACTTGATCCATAATACAAATTGCAGCACCACCATTTCAACATGCATTACACAACACATATATTAGGTTATTCAATACTTCAAGTCCTTATACATCAATTAGCAAAATCAATCCTATAGAGTATATGATAGTTATACACGTTAGTGTATTTAAGCAAAGTGCTTAACCAAGGGGTTTACCTAAGAAAACATGACCCTTGCAATCCATCAATCTCTCTAAACTATTAGTCAATAATACATTTATTTATGTATTTGTGATGCAATTCAATCCCACATGTTATAAGATTTTTTTTCAATTTACAATATGTTAGTAATGTATAATTTATGGGGTTTATCTCAGCGAACATAACCCATGTGATCTAACGATCTCAGTAAGGCATTATTCAATATTGCAAGTTCTTACACATCAATCAACCAAATCAATTTTAGAACCTACAATAGTTCAATGCGCCAAAGCATTTTTGCAAAGGATGAGGTCAACATCATGGAGCTCAAGTTTAACTTGCAAGCAATACTCTAATAGCTATAAATTTTATATATGAAGTAGTACACTGAGAATATATTTTTCTATATTGCAACTTCAAGATTATATGCCTCATCAATACTTATTCTTCATCGTTTTTTCAAAAGCTAGGTGTGATATCCTCTTCATTTAATTTCAAAATAGCATTTCTGATTATCCATTATCAACTAATAATATGTTTTCTAGCTTGGAATCCAAGCTAAAATGTTGGCTCTAGTATAACCTTTGTTATTTCACATGGAATACATTATAGAAAATATTATTATAAGGTAAAAATCAAACCGAAATTTTGTAACATAATTTTTTAGTAGAGGATTGAAGACATTTGAGGTTATATTTGTAGATGTCTTTAAAATTAAAAATGTCAATTCATCACCCTAACATCACACAAAAGTTAATGATTACAAAAATAAACATAAATTTTCTATATCTCCATATATGTTCATTCCTTATTAGTTTAGATACATTATCTTTTAAAATTGATTGCATGCTTTATTTTCTTACATGTAAATTTTATACAAATACATTTTAAGATTAATTGCATAAATTACATGTTTACATGTATACATAATTAAATATGCTAAAATTTGAGATAAAATTAGCTATTTCCTAATTTATTACAGTCCAATTCATCTATCTAAAATTTAAAGACAACTAAACTTATTTTCATATCCAGGGTAATTGATTTTAAGACTAAATTCAACACATTCTTCAACATTATTCTTAAAAGAAGCTTCAAAACCACAAAGTTCAAGGGCAAAAAATTAGAGCCAAGCTGAATTGGTTAAAGTGCGGGGACAAGGGTTCCAAGTTTTTCTTGAATTACCTGAAGGAAAAGAACTCAAAGGAGAAAATTGGCCAAATTTGGGATGGTACCCAAATGCTCTCATCTCAGGAAGAGGTTCTTGAGCAGTTCCATTCCTTCTATAAGGTTCTCTTCTCCTCGAAGATGGAGGAGTAGCTGGCCTGAAGGCGAGGGGGCTCATCAAAGGCCTCATTCCTAAGAAGATTGTTGAGGAGGATGTGGTCAAGCTTGAGGCTGATTTAACGAAAGAGGAAATCAGAAAGGCAATCTTTTCTATGAGCAATGACAAGTCCCCTGGTTGTGATGGGCTTCCTGTTGAGTTTTTTAAAACCTTTGAAGATTGGATTTGCGAGGACCTTCTGCAAGTCTACAAGGAGGCCCTGGACAAGGGCTCTTTAGGGAAAGAGATTAACAGGGGGATCATCAAGTTGCTCCCAAAAGGGGGAGACAAATCCTTAGTTAAGAATTGGAGACCCATCACCTTATTAAATGCCACTTATAAGATTTTGGCTAAGGTTATTTCCCTAAGGCTTGCCAACATTCTCCCAAAGTTTATAACCAACACTCAAACGGGCTTCATAAAAGGGCGATATATTCTGGAAAACTTGATCACAAGTTGGGAGGCTCTAGAGTGGGCCAAGCAGTCCAACCAAGATTTGGCCATGTTGCTGTTGGATTTCAAGAAAGCTTATGACAGAGTGGAGTGGGAGTTCCTAAGGGTTGTTCTCCAAGCGTTTGGCTTCCCTACGAAGTTTTGCAGTATGGTGAATACCTTGTTGAAGGATGCCTCAGCCAAAGTTGAGGTTAATGGCAAGTTGTCAGAGGAAATAACGCTGGAGAGATCAATTTGATAAGGTTGCCCCCTCGCTCTGGCCCTTTTCATAATTGCTTCTGATGCTTGTCTTACCTGCTAAAAGATAACTCCTTTTCCCCCAAGATCAGAGGGATCAGACTGCCTGATAACAACGACCTCACTAATGTGCAATTCGCTGATGATACTTCATTCTTTATGGAAATGAATCAGAGGAATTTGGAATCTTTAATGGTGAAGCTTGATTTGTTCTGCCAGGCTTCTGGGGCCAAGCTGTCCAAAGGTAAGTCCATCTTCCTAGGCTGGAAAGTAAATCCTCCGGAGTGGTTGAACAGGTTTGGTTTCCAATGGGGAGGCCCCAACAAGCTGGTCAGGTACCTAGGAATCCCTTTTACTGTCAATCCCAATCTCAAAGAGATGTGGAATTGGATTAGAGGTAAAGTTGATAGGAAGCTTGAGAGTTGGAATAGGAGATATCTCTCTCTTGCTGGAAGAATCCAAGTGTGTCAGAAAATTCTTGCTTTGTATAGCATTTATTTCGCTTCTGTGTGGTTATTTTGTAGCTACCAAGTGAACGAAATTCAAAAGAAGATAAGGGGATTCCTTTGGTCTGATGGGAAGGGTAAAAGAAAGAGACACTCGATGAAGTGGGACAGGTGTGTCCTCAGTAAGCAGCAAGGGGGTATTGGCTTGAAACACTTAAAAGCTCAAGGTATAGCACTTGCTGCTAAGTGGATCCTTAAGTCCCTGAGTGGTAATGAACCTTGGAAAATTTTGGTGAGAAACAACATTCAAAAGGCGGTCCCAAAGAAAGCCAAATCTTGGAAAATCCTTCCCCTAAGTCACATTCTCCCTAGCAAATGCCCCATGGTCCCTTCTAGCTCGCCGGTATTCAGGAGTATCTGGAGGGCGTGGGAGCTTACTAAGAATAAAGTTTCTTTAAGGAATTATAACATAATTTTGAAAAATAACCAGAAGTGTCATTCCTCTGGATCTGTGTGGTGGAATCTAGAGCATAATAACAAGACTCTTGCTCTGCTTCAAGGGTGTTCTGCCAAAGCGTGGAATGCTAAAGGTATCAGAACCTTTGGAGATATTCTCGCCAGGGCTAGTTTAAAAACTTGGAATGAGCTGTGCCTGGAGTTCAACATTCCAAGCTCCAACTACAGAACCTTCTCCACCATTCGGGAAGCCTGCAATGGTGCGGTTTTGCCCATGGATTCGGGAGATACGGTCAACATTGCCGAGGATTTCATTTGGCAAGATGGCACCAGTGCTGGTAATGTGAAGGCCAAAACAATTTGCAATGACGTTACGAGTAGCACCATTGTGATGGACCATATTAACTCCTCTTGGGGTATGTCCGTGGACATTAAGAAGTTTCAGAATATTTTTTCTTTTGTCTGGCATAGTTCCATGGAGCCTAAAATGGATTCCTTTAGATGGCTTGTTCTTTTACAGAGGATTTTGTTTAAAACTAACTCTAATGATGTTGAAATTTGTAGTATATGCAGTCTCAGAATCAGTCAAGCACATTATTTTTGAGTGTTTCTATGCTCAGGAAATCTAGAGCATGTTTTGTTACAATTTAAATTTTTGGAATGATAATGTAAAGCTCATTGGAACAATGTGTTGTTTCCAGATTTTAAGATTAATAAAATATACAAGAATTTTTGGTACTTACTTACTAACGAAGTTATGTGGCACATTTGGAAAATGAGAAATGAAAGCAAATTTAAGGGGTCCAAGAGGGAACTTACTGAGTTTAATAAAAAACTCACGTTTCTTAATATTTCTATGCAGGTCTCGATGAACATGGAGAATTCTCTGGGCAATTTGCAGTTTACAAAGGACCCAAGGGGGTTGCGGCCAGATGCATCAAATTTATGGTGAAGCACCTAAACTTTTCTGTAGAACCCTCGATGAGTTTCAAAGGCATGTTAAGGAGGGGAACAGTCAAGAATGATTCCAAGAAGATGTTTTCTCTAGATCAGACGCAGGAGGAAGAACAGGTTTTAGTCACTATGGAGATTGAGGTGAATTAGGGGCAAATAAATCTGGAGTTCTTTTTGAGAGTATTGGAGGTAGTCAAAAAGGAACTCATTCATCAGGTGGTTGCTGAGAAAGATGATTGAGAACTTTGAGACAATAGAGGTCTTCTACTGTGATGTGAGAGAGGCTATTCAAAATTTGATCAACTGGGGTGCGGTGGAAGACTATTCTATCTCCTTTTTCATACTTTTTTCTCTTTATAGGCAGTTGCATTATGTTTTGTATCTTTTTTAATTTTGTCAAAAGTTATAATCAATTTGTAATTCGCAATTCTATATAGTTGTTTTTAACTATTGACAGTCTGTATCTACCTGAGACATTTAGCTTTGATATCTGTATCTAGCTGTGCTATATAGTTCTATAGCAGTGATATATTGTTGTTGGCATACTGTATCTAGCTGTGGATACGTTGTAATCTGACTGTTAATTCTATTATTAATAAAAAAAACATTATTCTTAAAACTAAATATATTAATATCTCTTATTCATTTCTTGGTGGTAATTAATTTACCCGCATAATTTAATTAGCTTAAATTACTTAAGAACAAGGTTCACTTTTCCTTCCAATACTACTTTCATAAAATCATTTAAGATTATATCTAACTCATGCATTGTTATCACTATAATTAAATTTCGTATTTTCTCTCTTTTATTTTATAAAATAAAATATTTAATTTACCATTTTCATATATTATAATAAATTAATTTATACATAAATTATAAACATTATTTTATTAATATAAATTAGTTGAGGGAAATATTAAGTTTTCTTTCCAATACCACTTTCACAAATAATTTCAAACATCTTCCTACTTCACTTTTGTGTAAGAAATATTGACATTGATTTTGGGGTTAGTTTATTTGCAAATTGTGATTTGGTGGTGGATTTGGAGATGAATGTCACTTTTCCTTCTATTAGCATCCTTTCTCTTTCCATGGAATCTATAGGTGTTACAGGGACTTTCCCATTGCTAATTGTTATAGATCCCCCACTAACCTTTGTGCTAATTGCTAGAGTAGGTATCCCTTTAGTCTCTCCTTGTGGGTGTTTAGCATTTGGCTCCTCATTTTATACATAGTAAACCCATTTCTTGTTCTCAATCCTCCCATTTTCTTATATTTGGATAAGATGTGATTAACAATAGAAAATATTATTATACTAATGGATTGATCTACATGGTTAACCATTTTTTTCCTTCCCTTCCTTATTTGAACAATTGGGTATTTAATTAATAGATAGTGCTCATGGTTAAACATATTGACCTATATCCTTATTCTAGGGATAATTTGTATTACAATATTTCAATCAATTACAAGTAGGGAGGTAGTTTTGGATGGTGGTTTTTGGATGTAGGGTCAACATTGCTTATTTCTCAAGCCCTAGTTCTCTTAATCCAACCCTCTCATAGAACACATTAATGTTCTTCCCATTTTAATTAGAATTCCTAATCTCCCTCTTCCAATTAGGAGTGACCCTTAATTTTATTCCATTAGTAAAAGTATTGTTCAATTCCTAAATATGGAATCTACTACTTCAAATATTAGTCAACATCAAAATTTTGAAGTCTCTTCCTAAAAATGGCATTCTAAGAATTGAAGACAAACCTTGGAATCAATTCATGGATTATCAGAATCTTCCCTTTTTCTATAAATGGCACTTTTCTATTGGACAAATAGATTTTTATTTCACCCACTCTTATCACTTAGTGGTGGGCTTAAATACTTTGTGCTAAAACCTCCTTCTTGAAAACTTGATTATTGGTGATATTTTTGAACTTGTGGGTGTTCTTTCAAATCAAGTGGACCCTAATGTTACCATGGTGACAAATATTCATGCATAGGCTCTTTCTATGTTTTGTCAAGTTTATATGATCCTGAACCAAAGGAAATAGGGTTCCACCTTTTAGGAGATGGAACTAGGTTTAGGACCTATTTCAGTCTATGTTCATTAGGAAACCCTAGAGACTTCAACCCAATGATTCGATTGAGGGAAGGGTTAGGAGGTTTCCTTAGGTCTGATTAAAAAGGGGGTTCACCAGTAAATGAAGTTTTTAAGGAGAAATGAAAACCCTAATGCACTAAACCCTAGAAAGTTGAAAGAATTAAATCAAATGAACAAACAAAAATCAGACAGAAAGGAACTTGGTAAACTGATGGATTCCAAGAAAGATCTGCAACTCTAAGATTCTACATTTTGAAGTGCACTGGGACTCATATGCCAGGCTAGGAAATTTATTCCTAATCTTGGTTTTGGCAAAAAATCTAGAATCTCTTGGTGATTGATTAGGATCTACAAAAATCTAGCAAAAAGGGTGTACTGGGACTCATATGCCTAGACAGTTGCAAAGTGTGCCAAAAAAGTGAAAAGTGTCCTAGGAGAAAAATTTTGAAGTGAACTTTGTGAGCCTTTAAATACAAATTAAATAAGCACTTTCCCACTGGTTTCATGTAAATAAGTTGGATATCTTGCTCTAGATCTGATTTTTTGTGGGCCTTGACAAATTCTTATGACAACTTTGCAATTTTGGTACTTTTGAAGGCTTTGAGTCCTCTTTTTCTTCAACCTATAAACTTGCAACATACAAAGAGAGGGAAAAATGTTGTTTTTTTAGGGAATGGTGGCTTTCCTTGGTCAAACCCCATTTTGGTAATCAAACCTTAATGAGAAATGAAGCATGAATGAGATGAAACATGAAACATAAGACTAAACAATAGAGCCTTGTTTGAAACCTTGTAGATCTACAAACAAGCATGAATGGATGTAGATCTTGATCATGAATCTTGATGAAAGATAATTCCTTTGAATACTTGAATTGATCTTGAACAATACATCACAACATTAGCTCAAAACCACATGCATGATGCACTAAATATTTGGCATCATGAAATGACTCTTGATTGTTGTAATAATCTTCTATAAATCTTCCCTTGAATGCCTTAGAAATGCTCTTGTGAAAGTACCCTTGAATGCTTATGAAATTCTAGCTGCTTACAAGAAATTATGTAAAATAAGCTTGTATTTATACTTTTTTATGCAAAATTTCCCAAAATTACAACACTACATGTCGACATCAAATCTAGGATAATAAAATCCCATCAAGAATTTGATTTAAAATAGGTCCTAGTTAAAGTGGGACTGGGCGTATGAGTCCTAGTGGCTTAAAACCGGCACACAAACTCTAAGAATGTCTTGTTTAATGTGATATTTAAAATAAATTCCTGAGACCTAGGTGGGACTCGTACGCCCAAGGTGGTGTATGAGTCCCAGATCACTAGATCTAAAACACATAACCAAAAACATTGAATTATGACTGGTTATTTGATAAGTGTCGAGATTATCCATAGAAAGATGCAATTAATTAGGCTTGTGGATGCAAAATAGGACCAATTAAGACATAAATAATCCCAATTAATTAATAAATCCCTAGATTAGTGTGAAAGTGTAAATATACACTTTACAACACCCTAAATAAGGCAGAATTAGGTCCATTTAGTTTAAAAGGGCCCTAAACTTAATGTGAATGTGTAAAACACATTACAACACTAAATCAAGGAAACATTAGGCTCATTTTAACATTAATTATTCCCAAATTAAGTTAGGAAAAGGGATACTTTTATGTTACTACATTTATCCCCCACTTTAGTGAGACGAGGAACTTGCTTCAAACTCACACTAAAGTACACATCCAAGAGGGGTCCAAGTGTACCAATGTCGATGGTATAGAATGATAAAGATCAAGGAGGTAGCCAAGCCCCCAAGATCCAAGATCCTACATCAATCCAATATAAGCACATATGGACACACACAAGGTGTATGATATGCAGCATCAAGATACACAAACATGTATAATGTCAATGACTAACAAAAAGAAAAATAAAAATAGGTTTGATCAAGCCTCGACTATTTTTCCAACACAATGTGGATCAAGTCTCAGCTGTTTGTCCCAAACGCAGGGTCACTCTAAGGCAACAAAACTTCAGGTTGCCCGATGGGTGAGTATCCAAAAAGGGTGGCTTAGTGAGAAATCAATGCCTCTGTATCATCTTCTCACCGTACAATGAGAAATTCATTTCCACGTTTAGGCTTCTCATCATACTAACCATACCAAAGCTATCCCTCTGATAACTTCAATAAGGAGCCACAAAATGAAAATTTGAGCTTCACAAGGCCTAACAAGTTTCATTAAGCACTTAAAAACATTTACGCATGTAAAGGATTGTTTAAAGGGATCTTTGCTTAATTCACATAAGGTGTTTTCTTAGGGAACATTGTGCCTAATGTCTCCAAGAGAGGAAAAATCAAAGAAATATCACACTCTTAGAGGAAATCAAACCCAATGACACCACCAAGAAAAGAACACATTGAAAGAAGAAAGAAAATCACACAAAGAACATAAGGATGTAAAAAATAATTCCAATGTATGCCCCCACTTTAAAGTGATTTTTAACACCATTGTTGTGAGTAATCTTCTTTAAAGTAGTCAATGAAGAAGAAAGGGGAGCTTCTTCGAAAATCCCTATGCCAAGTCATATGTTCCTAAATGAAACAACATCGTGGATAAGGGATTTCCTCCAAAATGCAATAACTAAAGATAACTCAGTACGTCACATGCGCTCCAACTTAAGGCATGTCGTCCACATCCCAACTTAAGGCATGTCGTCCACATCCCAAGCTTTCTCTTATATATATATATAAAGTGATCGACTAGCCAAAAGAGGCAACGACAAGTGTCATACGAGGACAGGGCTACGTAACACCCTTTCCCCCACTTAGTGCAAGACAAGGGTGAGTGGAGGTAATAAAAAATGACCTGATTGTCAGATCACCCTGACATGACTCGGAGATAAAAAAAATATTAAGGAAAGAATTTAGTCATAAAAAATGGAAACACTTAACTTGTGAAATAAAATGACTCATTTTCATTATCATTATGTTGATAATAATTAGGTAGAAAACTATGACATCCATGCATTTATTTTACTATAAATGAGGTGAAAATGGGTAGAAAGGCTACATTTTTATGCCCTAATATGTTGCAATAGTTTCACCCTTGTTCTCCTTGTGTTGTGCATTACGGTGCTTGGGTTCATGACATGGCTTAACCACCTCCTGTAGATCTTGGATTTTGTATAAATCTGGTAGTTGTATCAGGCATTGATAGGTCAATCTTTTGGTGCAACAGTAGCTACCTATGTAACAATTGATATCAGAGCTGAGGCCTCTAATTGAAATGACTTGGAGATCAAACATATTAAGGAGAGAATTTAGTCATAAGAAAAGGAAACAATAAACTACCCAAATAAAATGACTCATTTGTATTATCATTATGTTGATACAAATTACAAAAGAAACATATATTGAACCCATTAACAATAATTAGGTAGAAAACTATGTGATCCATGCATTTCTTTTACTACAGATGAGGTGAAAATGGGAAGAAAGGATAAATTTGTATGCACTAATATGTTGCAAGAGTTTGGCCCTTGGTCTCCTTGTGTTGTGTAGCATGGATCTTGGGTTCATGACATGGCTTAACTGCCTGCTATGGATCTTGGATCTTGTATAAATCTAGTAGTTGTATTGAGCATTGACAAGTCAATCTTTTGGTGCAACGACAACCGCCTA
Organism: Sequoia sempervirens; assembly: GCA_007258455.2. NCBI lineage: Eukaryota > Viridiplantae > Streptophyta > Pinopsida > Cupressales > Cupressaceae > Sequoia > Sequoia sempervirens. Next base: position 164,440 of record VDFB02264889.1, read on the forward strand.
TCCAACAATTGGTATCAAAGCCAAGGTCACAGGTTTGAACACCTCGCTTGCACTATTGGGATTGTTGCAATATTTTCACCCTTGGTCTCCTCGTGTCTTGTAGCATGGTGCTTGAGTTTGTGACATCTAATCCAGTGTGCAACCCCCTTTACTTTGATTATTTTTAACACATTTTTGTTTCTTAGTGTTGCCTATATTTTTATTATTTAAGTGCACGCAAACCCACTTTCCACTAGTCGTTTGACTATGCTTGGGTCATCCCACAATAGTGGTTTACAATTTTTGGCCAAAATGGACATTGAATTAAATTTTTTTAACTAATCTTCAAATTCGGGCACCTATATTTGCTTAACTATGAGGAATTTGAAAATGATGCAAACTAGTGATTTGTGACATTTTGTCTATAGATTCTAAATATATTATTTTAACATTTTTAGAATAAAATTGCATTTCCTTTGAATCCATATCCTTCCCAAACTAGTTTTTAGTAGTAAACACCATTTTTAAAGAGTGGCCTTTATTGGCTAACACAATTGTTTTTCTATGAAGCATAAAATTTTATTTTTTCTAATTTAGATTTGTAACTACAATATCTAGTACTTGCAATTGGTTTCATAACATTTTAAACAATTTTTTCTTAATTATTTTTTGAAGTCAAACCACTTACAATTTAGACATAGGTTTACTTGCTGACTGTTATTCCCCCAATTTGAACTTGAAAATTTGTAAATTTTTTAATGCATTCCTTTACTCACCCTTGAGCATGTGGAATCACAAAAAATGATTAAATTTAAAAATATGATAGAGATGATGCAATTTCCTTTCATGGGAATGATCCTAACCCTGTTCCACAAAATATGCCTAATTTTCATGCCAAAATACTTCACTGTCTACGAGATTTTAATCCTTACATTTTCCCATCTATGATTTGCAAACTTGATCAAAATCTTGGATTCTAGTTGTTGGACCAAAAAAACTTTTGGGTTTTTCTCAGAGATGTATCACTGAAATGTTGTCCAAATTTTGTTCCAAATGGAGCTATTTTGTGGGAGATATGGAGATTTTTTTCTTTCAGCCAAGTATAGTTTTAGGAGAAATGAATAAGGACAATTTTGGAGTACTATTTGACGTCCAACGATAAGCTTCAAGTTACCTTTTGAGGTAAAATACATATGAGGATGGCATGCTATAAGGTCCTATGTTTTAAACGTGAATGACTTTATTAAAATTTGAATGTTTTCAGTGACATCATAGAGTCGATATTTTCCGTGGAGTTAGGTTTATCAAAAGTTGTAAAAATGGGTAAATATATTCCTTTTGGAACATGAATTTATCTGAGGTTGTTTTGAAAATATTTATAAGGAAAGTTCATATTCAAAGGTTATGAATTTCATGTTGTTGGAAGTTTCCAAGGTTTTAAAACTCTTTAGGCAACCAACTCTTAGGTTTGAAAGTTGTCATTTCCCCTTAATTCCTCTCTCTCTCTCTCTCTCTCTCTCTCCATAGCACAATGCAATAATCAAGGCATGTGTGCACAATGAATTCGTTGAAATGGCTTTGGAAACTTTTTCTTAGTGACTATATGCAAATGCATAAAATGGATTTGTTAACTCAGCCTCAAAAATCCATAGGCAACACAGGAAAGAGGACGTGGATGGTCTTGTAGAATGTCTCAAGGAAATGTCTTCTCATGGGAAATCATGATCGCAGGATATAAATCAAATAAACGTTGAATTAGGCTTTGAAAAATCTCAGGATAATGCAGTTGGTGAGGTGCGCACAGTGTATCCACAAAATGGATTTGTTGAAAATAAAGACAGCTCAGGAAAATGAAAGAATTAGATGACACAAACTATTAAAAGGAAGATCTAATGAGCTACAGCTCTGCGATCCCTACAATCTTGGATCAAAATGCAAAGCCAAATTCGGGCCCGTCGCTCATGCATGGTAACTGAAGATCGAATTAAGCAAATTCTCAATGACTTGTATTCTTGGCATGGCTCGCGCCTGCACATGTCAAGCATTTTATAAACTTCAATAGCATAAAGATGAGTTTAAATCCCAAATTGAGAACCATAAAAATTAGGTATTCCTTCATAGATTCTTTCCTAGCTGGAATTCGAGCTTCGTAACGGTTTTTGTGTTTTCTATTTGGTTCGTCGTGGACTTGACACTGTTGAGGATGATATGAGTATTCCAGTTGATACAAAGCTACCAATTTTTACAAATTTCCATGAACACATATATATGATCCTGCATGGCACTTCTCATTAGGAGTTAATGGCTACAAAGAACTAATGGAGCAATTTCATCATGAGTCTAATGTATTTTTAGCGCTTCAAAAGAGATATCAAGAAGCAATTAAAGAAATAACTAGAAGGATGGGTGCAAGGATGGAAAAATTTATCTGTCAAGAGGTAGAATCAGTTGAGGACTATGATGAATACTGCCATTATGTTGCAGGATTAGTTTGCTTGGGATTGTCTAGACTTTTTCATGAAACTTGTCTTGAGGATTTCCCTCTAGATTTCATGTCTGATTCAATTAGTTTATTTCTTCAGAAACGCAACATTATAAGAAACTACTTTGAAGCACACCAAGGCAGTCAACAATACCATGATGCATTTAAACAAATGTGTGAGTAGATTATGTTTAAAGATGATCAGGTTGCATGTATGAATGTTGGAAAGATTACATCCATACTAAACAGTGGAAAAAGCTACTTTGCTAGGTGTAGCCTCCAAATCACCTCTAGTGACAGCTTGAGAAAGCCTTATCTGATCACTCTAAAGGATGATCTAACATATTTATGCTCGATAAGATGTAGTGGTACTCAAAGATTCATTTTGAATATACCACTTGAGTAAGAGAAAGGGCATTCAATTGAGAATCCAAGTATCTACAAAATAGAACTCCAGAAATATGGTGGAGGTTTATTAGTTTCAAAAAGTGGGGCTACATCTGGTGGTCTCCATAATTATTTTAGGAAAATTGCTTCATCCTTGAAACCTCACATAGAACCTAGAGTAGGACCTGCATATTCTATGTTTAATATTGACAACTATACAAGGGGTGAATCTGCATATAAAGGAGGGAGATTTAGTAACTTCATCACTGGATAAAGAAGAAATAAAAATTTAAATAGAAGTCAAGAACATGTATATGAGTTGTTTAGTAAAGTTGTTAGTTCATCGGCTTGCCATCAAATTTCCAACTCCAAGTTTGATCTTCACTTTGTTTTCTTTAGAAAGCTAGAAATGTTTTGGCCTTCTATTGATTAGAGAAAAGGAATTGTGCCAAATTCTAAGGACCGCATCTTGATTCCAAGTAAACCAGATAATGCCTCACACATAAATAGATTAAATGTTGTAGGATGGTTCAAGAGAGGTCCTGCAGGTATCACAAGGACCAATTTATATCGTGTAGAAGAAATAATTGAGAGAATTTTAGAGGATATCAAAGCCAGTTTGTTAGGTGGATATCACTCTTCACATCCTGGAAGGATGGGCCTGCTTGAAGCATTGCGAAGCAAAGGTGTTCAGTGTATATCCTTCAATAGATAGGAGAAGATTGATACAAAAGAAAAATAATTTCAAGATCATTGAAAGGAAAACCCAGAGAAAAGATCACTTCATGGCAAGAGTTGTTACAAGTTGCAAATGCATAGATGTGTTGCAAAAGAGATTTTCATTGACATAACAACTTTAATTCAAGGCAGTGTATGCATAGCATTATTTTTCAATTGTTACTATGGATAAATCGCAATTGGCCGAAGATGGGAAAATTGTAATAGCCCTTGATGTTGTGCACCTAGCTGAAGGATTTTAATCTATGGTCATAGATGTTCCTCTACTTTCTATTTCAATAAATAACATAATATAGGCAGCATGCGACAAATTTTCCAAAGGGGGGCGCAAACTTAATGAATATACTTTCCAATACTCATATCTTCTAACTCAGCAATTGAAATTTTATCTTCAAATAAAGATAGTTATGCCGCAAAAGGAATGCAGAAGGTTATCAAGAAACAATTATGTGAAAGAGAAAGGCATAATTTTTTTTTGAATTATCTAACTTCAAGAAGCAGTTACAGGAACTGAAGAGTCTCATTAGGGAGGCTTATTTAATGTAAAAATATTTCTAAAGGGGGATCTTTTTTCAGCTATTCGGGGGAAAGAAGGGAGTAGCATATTTCTCTTTTCTGCACAGTCTTGATGTACAGGGTTATTGAGTATGTGAACTCATATTTTGAGCATTGAAGAAATAAAGGAGATATTGTTAAATCTGTGCATTTATTAATGTCCTCTTTAAATTGCAGATGAACTTTGAGTCATTGTAATTTATCTTCCATGTTTATCCTCTTATATTGAAACGTGTATGTGTTGTTCTTGAAGCTTTGAATTCAAAATAATTTATCTATTGAAAGGAGGTTTGTTGTTCATTATTTTCTTGAGTATCCTTTGGCTATTGAATAGGTGGGCTTTGTATCATTTATTTGCATCCTTTCATTTTAAGTTAAAGTCATCGCATCTATTTCATGGTTATGGGTAGGTGTCAATTAGCCTTTTCTGCTTTCTGGTGAAAAGCATATGCAGTCTTTATTCATTGCATATCTATTGAAGGTAGTTGCACCTTGTAAAATAAGTAGAGAGCACTTGCAAATATCATTGCAAGTGACTCAATTGTTGATAGGATTGTCATGGGCATGGGCAAGAAGAGTATAAACTTCAACTGTTGGTAGGATGAGAAAGGGCATTCGGTTAAGAATCGAATTCTCTACAAAATAGAACTCCAGAAATATGGTGGAGGTTTATTAGATTCGAAAAGTGGGGCTACATCTAGTGGTCTTCGTAATGATTTTAGGAAAACTACTTCATCCTTGAAACCCCACACAGAACCTAGAGTAGGACCTGCATATTCTGTGCATAATGTTGACAACTATACAAGGGGTGAATCTGCATATAAAGGAGGGAGATTCAGTAACTTCATCACTGGATAAAGAAGAAATAAAAATTTAAGTAGAAGTCAAGAACATGTATATGAGTTGTTTAGTAAAGTTTTTAGTTCATTGGCTTGCCATCAAATTTCCAACTCCAAGTTTGATCTTCACTTTGTCTTCTTTAGAAAGCTAGAAATGTTTTGGCCTTCTATTGATCAAAGAAAAGGAATTGTGCCAAATTCTAAGGACCGCGTCTTGATGCCAAGTAAACTAGATAATGCCTCACACAAAAATAGATTATATGTTGTAGGATGGTTCAAGAGAGGTCCTGCAGGTATCACAAGGACCAATTTATATCGTGCAGCAGAAATAATTGAGAGCATTTTAGAGGATATCAGAGCTAGTTTGTTAGGTGGATATCACTCTTCACATCCTGGAAGGATGGGCCTGCTTGAAGCATTGCGAACCAAAGGTGTTCAGTGTATATCCTTCAACAGATAGGAGAAGATTGATACAAAAGAAAAATAATTTCAAGATCATTGAAAGGAAAACCCAGAGAAAAGATTGTTGTGCCCTCAGCACACACGCTCCGTTCGGAACGGGGACCCTCTTTCCTTTCACTTTGTCGGGTCTTTCGAGGTTGCCTCATTTTGCGTGCCCCTCTTTTTTGACATTCTGCATGGTCGATACTGCTCCAAGGTTTCATCCTAAAAATTGACTGCGCTTTCCCTTTTGGTTTTTACTGCCCTTCGGGGCCTCGTGGGTTCCTTGGGCCTTTTGGGCTCTGGGCCGGCCCTGGGCCCCTCCGGGCCCTGGCCTCCGGGGTTCCCTTATCGGGCTTCCCCCTTTCGTTCGCCGCATCGGCAGCGTTCCCCGGGCATCTTTCCGCCCTCCGGAGCCCACCCTGTCAGTTGCCATTTGGAGGTCTTCGGGGATTTCCCGGGCGGCCCCTGCTCCTCCTGGCCCCGGGATCTGGAAGTCTGCATCCGGACATCCGTCCCAGGATCGCCGTCCACGCCGGCGACCCTGCGTCACCTGCCCGCCCTTGGGGTCCCCGGGTGTTGCTCGCCCCCGCCGTTCAAATGAAAAGAGAAATCTTTTGGCAGTGAACTCTCCACCGCACCCCGCCCTCTGGGCCCCGAGCGTTCTGTCGCTGCCGTCGTCAAGGTCATCGCATATTCTCGCGGCAGCTGTCATTGCACGCTTCCCGCCTGCTGGATCCCAGACTCTCTACCGCCGCCGCTGACTCAAATTTGAATCCCACCAACCTTTTGGCTCGGTCGTACGCGCAATTAATGCTCGCGTTAATGGCCGATGGAGTATATAATGCATAATCCACCAATTTCATTTTCACTTGGTGAATTTGAGCGAGTTGATAAAGCGATAATGCGGAGCCCACTGCAATTGGAATTGTCACGATCAACTGCGTCAGCATCACTCTGTCGATTCTCGGTGAATTCTGCACTTTCCGCCTAGTGTTTTCAAGGTAGGCCATCCTCGTTTGCCCGCCAATCATTTTTGATCATTTTCGGGGTTTAAAATGAATTGAACAAATAATGAAATTGCATGATATTAAAGGGCATCTCATCGCACTCGAAACCTATGTTTTAGAAATCACCTGAACCCATCGCAATGGCCCTCCCTCTCAACCCGGAGCTCGCCCGTTGCACGGCTGTTCTTCACACAGGGCGATCGGCCCCCTCGGGCCCGGTCTACTCTTTCGCCGGTCCATTCCCGCGTATGGTTGCATGGTAGCGGTCGTCCCCCTAGACGGGCCTGGGTCATCGGGATTCCTTCCCCAGAATACCTTTCACATTTTGCCGCGTTAAATCTGACCTCGGTGGTGAAATCTGCTCTACCTCCCGCCCTCCGGGTCCCGTCCTTTCCTTGGCCGTCTGAAGATTGATTAGGCTTGGCCATGCCCCGGAACCCCTCCGTCTCCCCGCCTTCCAGGCTCTGGGCTGCCTCCCGCCGTCGCCGTCCAAACTGTCATAGAATATTCGCCAGCGGCCGTTAGCCCGCATCATTCTGTCTCTCGGGTCCTCGGACGCCTTTCGCCGCCATCGCCCGAACCGCTATCATAACCTCATGGCAGCCATCGCCGTGCGTCCTCCCGTGGGCCGGACTCCGGGGGTCTCCTCACCGTCGCTGCTGGCTGACATTGCAGAATCCTTCAGCGGCAAACCTCAGTCAGTTCCCCGCCCTCCGGGCTCCGCTCTTCTCACTGCCGCCGCCGCCGTTCAAGTCGACACAAAATTTACACGGTGGTCGTTGCCTGGACTCCTCCTGGGATGCCGGACACCGGGCATCTCCTCACCGTCGCTGCTCAACGATATACTCATCTTTCGGGCGGCCGTCATTCATTCTCGTTCCGACTGCCGAGTCCCAGAGTCCCCTTCACCGCCGCCATTCAAGCCATTGTAAAATATGTCGGTGGTGAACCCCTTTGCGTCCTTCTGGCCTTCGGGCCCCGGGTTTCCGATTGCCACCTGGCCTGAATATCATAACTTCCGTGTCGACCATCTTTTTGCCCCCCGGACTCCGGCCTTCGGACTTCCTTGGCCGGACTTTCGTCCGCTGTTCACCATCTCCAACGGCTGCCCCTTAACAGCTTCCAGGCCTGGAATCTCCGGGGCTCCTCAGATCGATCCAAACTAATTCAAATTGAGAATCTGACTTCGACCCACATTCTAAATCATGTCGTTCTCCATCTTGGGCCCCTTAAGATATCAAAATCTGACCAGCGAGGGTTTCTGGAAACTTTCGGTCATGTTTTCCCTCCCTGACAGCATTCTTGCCAGGGAAGTCAGGCCCTCCGGGCCCGGATTGTCCGAATGCCCTAAAATGAAATCGATATCATCTAAGGAAAAAATTTATGATGTCATTGAATGGTTATTTAGATGATATGCTCATAATGCAGACTAACATTAACGTTATTGGTGTTTTGTTGTGCTGACTTCGCCCTTTGCTTGCAGGATATATGGAATCAGCTGCAGGAACTTCAGGGGCCTCTACCGAAAAGGACAAGGGTAAGAAATCTGGGAGGGCCTCTTGTGGAAAGGACGATAAAGACCAAATGAAGTTTCAATTTCAGGGTGAACCGCTCCAGTCAAAGGTCTCGACTGACTAGAGAGAGATCTCGGATACCAATATTGGCCAGGTGGACATAGATGAGTTCACCCAGAGGGTCAAGGTCGACCTTAAAATAAAGAATGCCAGGCTGATACGCCAAAGTGGAATCGCCAAAGCTGCTGGCTTCCCTCCGTCTCTGATAGCACTTGAACTAGTAATGGCTTGCCGAGAAGCCTACCAAACAGATACCAGAACAATCGTGGACAAGGAGGGGAATATCCTCGCCAACATGTCTCTGGAAGGAATCACTAAAACCTTCCACATTCCCACATTCCCACATATGCAGATCCCCACGTTGGAGCAGTGTCAGGCGGCATGCGATGCCAATCCATTGGGATGCAAGAAGTCAATTAACATTTACTGGCTTAAGGAGAAACTGGGCAGTGCTGCAAAGGTGCCCCAAGAGTTGTTTCGAAGCAATTTTCAAGAAGATTATCACGACTTGGTGACTATGCTAAGCAGAGTCATGGGCCTCCCAGCAGCCGCCTACTTCCAAGAGTGGATGGCTTACTACGTTGAACAGATCATATGAGGGAATGAGGACATCAAAAACAAGATCTCATTCGACTGGGAAAGCATCATCAGCAACTGCTTCCACGAGCAGTTTGTAAATGTTAAGAAAAGCTCTAAGTTCTACATGACCTCGTATCTGGTGTACTCCTTGGCAGGTCAGAGATAATACAGTGGACTACTTATGGCGCCGGATCAGGATCACAAACGAGTGCTCAAGTCTTTTGACCGGTACCCTCAACTACAATACCGTAACTTCAAAAAGGAGTACTATCAGGTCAATGACGCCTTCATTGGCCATATTATCATATTGATAGCCGGGGACTTCGAGAGAAGGGTATCCCACAGTGCTCGAGCACTCCTGAAGGAGTATGCCTTCTTATATATTCATTTCCCCAAGTTCACCTACATCCGTGCCCAGGGATTCACGGAACGGTCGAACAAGTTGCTGAGATACCCGAACGACCAGATCATTCTCCTAGAGCTTTCCCAGCAGCTCCAACATATTCAGATGGTCTTCAGCAATAAGCACGTAGCAGGGATCCCCTATCCTCTGACCCTCGGCCAAGGCCAGTATCGATTACAGAAATCTCAATGCGTCGGCAACTCAGAGAAAGAACTTAAAGAGTATAACTTTGAATGGTACACGGCTCACCCACGAATGTACCCACACGGCCATGTCAGGAAGGCGCTAGGGCCGGCATACGCCCACAAGTACCATGTCAAAGATATCTGGGCAGATTGTAAAGATGACAAGGAGGTCCGTATGAGGCACTACATGCGAATGATAGTACATTTTTTGAGGAGGGTGCAGCTATTTTCGGTGCCTGATCAACTTAAGGAAGATGAGTCCACCCTTGTGCACCTGAGGTACCCTACAGTTGCCAACTTGGCAATCCCCTCCATCGACTGGGACAAGCAAGAGGTCGAGGACCTGGATACTATCACGAAGCCAATTATAGCTCGCACGAAGGAGTGGGTCAATGGGCAGGTGGCACAACTGAAACAACAGGGGGTGGCTTTAACATACGAAGCGCTAAAAAGTGAGCCAAGCACCATGGAGGACATTACCACCTCCCCATCAGCTGGTGAGACTTCCAAGTCTCCCCCCATCACCAAGGTCCCAAAAAAGGAAGGAAGCAGAAACAACACAGTCTGGGGACCCAAAAGAACAAGCAACAAAGGATACGGGAGGCTCATCTCCCAAGAAGCTTAAAAGGACAGTGATCACAATAGAGGCGCAGCCTCCCTTGCTCCTTCCTCCCCCGACAGGTGTGTTGCCCGCCTCTCAAGCCGCAGTCGCCTCATCTTCATAGGCAGTGGACATTTCTATTCACCTTGCCTCTTCGCCCCCGGCCAGGTCAATAATCAACATCGACTCTTCCTCTAGCATGACCACTTCCTCTTCCTCTACTGCTGCCATGTCACCCATCACCTCCCTGCCTCTGGCAACGATAGCATCACCTGTTCCCCTCTCCACTGTGCCTGAAGCTATTACACGGCACCTGCAGAGTCTTCCCCCCGAGCTCTCACAACTCCTAATAGACCCCGCACTCTAGGCGGCCCTCGTCTAAGCCCTCGCAACAGCTCAACCTTCGCAACCGCCAACAGGGCCGCCAGCCATGGAGGCCACGATGCAAATTTCTAAAGAATTGGAGGAGCTAGAACAGGAGGCTTCAAAGCCTATTGAGGAGGAGGCCGATGATTACTATGAGCAACCCGAATACGAGCACAGAACCATTGACAAGGTTGCCTACGAGGAAGAAGAGACGGGCTCCTCCGAGAGCAGGGATGGAGAGGAGGGCTCAGGTGATAAGGAGATTGTTCAGACATTTGATGAAGATATCGAGGAGTCAGCTCAGTAGCCAAAGGATGTTGGGGAGGAGGCAAAACAGTCGCCACGTGGTGGAGAGGGACAGCCGCAAGAAGAGCAACCTAAAGAGGATATCAATGAGGCTGAGACCCACATTGTGAAGAGCCCCGAGGCCAGGGCTATTAAAGAAAGGAAAGAAGAAGAGGTGGCAGAAGAAGAAGATACCACCTAGATATTATCCACCAAGCTGCCCATCAAAAGCCTCATGTTTTATTGTGACTCCGATGAAGAAGAAGAGGATGCTGCCAAAGGAAAGGGAGAAGCCCAAAAGGAGGAAGAGGCAGAGATCTTACAGTTAACGAAGAAGGGTGAAGGCAGCCATGAGGCACCTAGAGACAAATCTGTCATGCTTGATTGGCTGGAAAAGCAGCTTGAAAAGACTACCCCAATTTCGACGAACTCAAGGTCAATATTGGAAGCCATCTTGGCTCGATCTCTAGCCACCACAAAGAAGGAGAAGAAGCCTAAGGTCCGTTCCAAGATAACCATGGACGATTCTGGCTCCCGGGCAGCACAAGTAGCAATGCCAACTGTTGACCAGGCCGGAGTTAGCTACAACATCTCCACTATTGACCTGGGGACAGCAACCAGGGAACAGAAGGTTGAGCACCTCGAGGAGTCAGTGGCCACGGTGGTGCATCTGATTAAACAGGACAAGGTCACCAAAGACGAGCTAAAGGCGCAGGTTGCTGCCCTGACTGACTACATATAGCAGTGGTCTTCAATAGACGACCTCCCCACTACTTGTACAGCCGCGCCACAGCTGCTCTCCAAGGAATAAATAGATAAGCTAGAGAGGAGGAAAAACTTGGAGAAGACCATGGAGGACTGGTTCCAGCAGGTTGCGAGAGTCGGAAACGTAGGGATCGGCTTGGTTGTGCAAATAGCCAATAAGTTCCTAGACCTGGTCCAATCCCTGGAGGGCACAAAGAAACTCTGCACCAACTTCCCCACGATCTATGACTCCGCATTCCCGAAGGTTGAAGCCATCCTTCAAATGCCAGAAAGCACGTGGGAAGAGAAGTTAGAATTGAAGGAGGATCACTGGTTGGTGGATGTGTGGCGCAAAGACCTCATCAACCGAAAGGAGAGGATGGAACAGATCTAGAGCAGGGTGGATCCGGATATCACATGGATCAAAGAAATTCGGGCAGAATGCGCTGAGTACCTTAAGCTAATAACGGTCCATGATATGCCCATAGTGCAATTGGATTCAGGAAAGGTCAGGTCATACTTTGAGGAAAAGATGAAGGATGGGACAGCTGGAGATATCACAACAGACTTCCTGAGTTTCGCTGCCTGTGCCTTTGATAGATTAGAGCTATTCAGAGATCAAGGCTCTAAGTATGATGAAGATTGGAAGCGGCTGGAGGAGAACGCCAAGGAATGGAGCTACCAGGCGTTGAGATGCGAAATCCTCGAGATCGACAAGCTCTAGGCCATCATCCTTAACTACATTAAACATGCAGCGTCCGATGAGCAACAAGATAGCCCAGCCAAGGAAGAAGACCTCCCAGAAGAGTAGCTACAGCCAAAGAAACAACAATTAGCTACATGACAAAAAGCAATAGTGTCATCCACTAGATGACAAAATAGGGAAAAGATAAAAGATGTTTTTTTAATTGTAAATCTATTTAGGGGTAGGTGAAACCCTATTTTGTAATGAATCTTAGCCACACAATGGAAATGAATCTTGGCCACTCATTCAACTTTTAAAAAACTAATATAATGGAGCACTGCCCTCATTTGCAAAAGAGAGAGTTGAGTTGTTGTAAAGACATGCTGCAGAAATTTATAAGAAATAGCATTGATTGGTGTATTTCCTTGTTTTCTCTCATGTTATTTGATTCACTTCTCCAATTTCATATGCTTAGCTTAGATCTCTTTGATGTTTAGTTAGTTGTTCATGTTACTTGGGTAAATTTTAGGAATGTTGTTTGGTGTTTATGAAAATTCCTGCACTGTTGATAATCCCTTAGTCCATACTTTTTGTTGTTTGCTGAAGGTAGATAGTTGTGCAAAGTTAGCCTGGACTTGATTAAAGCTGCCCCTAAACACTTATTTTTAGTCCATGCATGTATGTGGTGGATGAAGGATAAAAATCTGCAGCCCTTAGAATATAACACAATTTCCATGATACTGTGAAATCCCTGGTTAAGTGGGATATTGTTTTAAGGAATTGTCCATTGTAGGAACTTCATTGTCACTATTCATTGCAAGCTTCAGACTTAGAAACTTTTCTTCCCCTTCGCTCTTTTTCACTTTATTTAGAAACTGAACAATACCAAGGTTCATTGCACATTATAAAGCCAAATCTAACAACCATATGGAGTTTGAGACTGCTGTTTGAACTTACAACCAACATATAACTGCTTTCATGCTAAGAACTCCTTTTCAAAGATCCAACTTCATGCTTTGCATCCACACTTTGTATTTCTGTAAGGCCACCTTGTGATTCTAGCAAATCACATCAAACTACTGAGGTATCTAAGCACTATCATGACCTGACATCCGAGAGACCTTGGGATAGTGTTCTGCAATCTAATTGTGGAAGATTGTCTTTCAAGAGAGGTAGTGCACCTACGCATTACCTATGTTGAGAAGTGCATAAAAACACCATCAACAGAACTGGCGCTAGAAGGAGGGCCACGATTGGAATACTAAGCTACGGGATAAAGCGAAGCTGGATCGGATCGGATCATTCTCCCCGGAAAGGTTTCAAAGGATTCTACGATCAGCACCAAATAAGGGAGAATTTGAAGAATTACAGCCTCCCATGAGGGAAAAACGAGCATAGGGAAGCAGCTCCGCCTCTTCATCTTCCTCCACTCCATCCGCCTCTATTTCACCATCACCTCGATTTGGCTGGCCTTCATCTTCCACCCAATCGTCTCAAACAGCATTTGCACATCTTCCCTCTAGTAGCCAGGGGTTCGCTCCTCTCCCGCCCCTTTCAGCCTAAAGCACAGTCCAGACAGCCATAGCTCAAGGGCAGCCCCACATTGTGGTTGTATTGCCAATACAGCCCCAAATCCCTATTCTCCAACTGCAGGTGCCACCTCTGCCTCCCCCCATGGCTTGGCTTGCGCATAACCCTTCGCCGATACACTTTGCTGTTTACAATGATATGCCCAAGAATCTGGAGGGCTTTTGTTCGAAGTTCCATCCCTGCGACATGCAAAGAACAGCTGAAGAGCATATCAAGATATTCGAAACGGTGATTACCGAAATGCAGGTGGATCATGAGGATGTGGCGTGTCACCTTTTTTCGCATTATTGGGAGAAGAGGCCTTCTACTGGTACATCAACCTGCCACGGGGATCAATCACCTTGTGGACCCTGATGAAGAATGCCTTTCTACAGAAATACAAGATTCCTATCAACCCCGCCGACCTTTACCAGCAGTTCATGTCCATCAGAAGGGAGGTCAATGAACCTATCGGCTCCTTCAATGATCACTTCCACCGGGATCACATGAGGCTTCAGGATCCGTACCTCCATAATGATGCGGCCGCTCTACCAGTCTACTACGCGGCCCTGGATAACATCACAGTGACGCTGGTAAAAAGGATGCGCTCGCTGCCTACTACCTTATTGACCGCCTATGCAGAAGCCGTCATTGCAAGTGCAGACTTGGGACAAAATATCTCCGGCCCGCTGCCCTCTTTGGGGCCCGTTGCCCACCCAATGCAAATTCAGGGGCTCAATCAGGCATTTGCTCACCAAACTCTTCTTATGAACCAGGTGCCTCAATTACCTATGGTGCCGCATCTGGGGCAGCCGTTGAATTATGCGCCTCCCGCAACGTCTTATTTACAGCCCCAACAGCAGTACAGCTATTCCCAAATAGCTCCGCAGTAGCAAGCACATTCCCAACAGCCCCAGGCACCGTTGTACTTTTTAGGACCGAACTTTCCTCCAGCCTATCAAAATCAGCCAGCAGCCTTGCCCTCTTTTCTCCAAAATCCAGCCCCGTTGCCTGGAGGTGCAGCCAAGAAGGACAAGCTAGAGGAGCTAACCGAAATGATTAAGAAGATGTCCATAGAGATGATGCATCTGAAGAACCAGAATAGTCAGTTGCAGGCCTCCCAACGCAATTTCCAGGCCAATCTCAACAGCGACAGCCGAAAGTCTCGAGACAATAGAGACAACAGAGATAATCGGGAAGCGGGCACCTCCTCAGGGTAGAATTATGAGAGGGGGCAGAACTCTAATCAAAATGCAAAAAGGAGGCCTTCTTAGAGGCAAAACCACACATGGAACACCAGGCCCAACAACGGCGGTGTCCCCATGCCATTTGATCAACCAGCAAGCAACGATAAAACATCTAGCGGTGTGTATCTAGCCGAAGCAGCTTTGTCCGGATGGTTCCGACTTCACAAAACCAGCAGGCATTCCGAGCTGGACTGTCCTGAGTTCCAGACAGCGGCTAAAATCTTCCAGGTGGAGGTACAAAATGTCGTTGATAATGCCAACTGCAGGGACATCATCCCATTGGAGCCCTACGATTCCTCATGTCTGGTGGTTAATTAGGCGCCGTTTTCGCGAGGAGACCGCAACAAGCTCAAAGCAGAGTCTATTCCTACGGAGGATGAGAAAGTGCAAGAGGTAAGTAACGAATCATCTTTAGCTCAGCTTTTTGATTCGGTAGATAACGACCCACCCGATGAAGAAGAGCCATTTGTGGATGAGGTCCACATGTTCCATCAACGGTCAAGTCCCTATTTTCTTAGGAATAGACAAGCCAGTGGACCCTTCACAACTTCTACCCCACCAAACAACTTCGCTACCCCGCCTGATCCAAATGCTAGCAATAACCCGGGGCTCCCTCATATACCTGCCCAATATATCAACAAGAACCAATCCCAAAACCAACCACAAGGTTAGCCTTAGAGCCAACCCCAGAATCCATCTGGACAAGCGAAGATCTAGCCCCCTAGTTCTCCCATAGGCCAAGCTTTTAGCTCCGAAATTGAGCAAATGGGTGAATATGTGGCAGAAGAGTTCAAGAAGGTCAAAATTAGCTTGTCGGCCTTCAAATTACTCAAGGTTCCTGCCGTAAGGCACGCCTTCTTCAGAGTTCTGAATGGGACTCCCTCATCTAGCACGACACAAAAGACCCCAGCCAAGAGGGTAACCTTTAAGGAGCCCAGGAAAGAACAAGAGATATAGGACAATACCGAGAGAGGGAACAATATGCCCACGAATCAATCAGCAAGTAGATACATGGAAAAGGAGCCAGAAAGGGCTAGTAGATAGCCTCCCAAGGACCAGCAATTTAAACAAACCAAGGATACGAGTAGTGATAGGAACAAAGGCCAAATAGCTCAAATGGACACACCCGTGGGCATCCTCCAAGGGAGACCAGAAACTCCCTCATTCCTAACTACTATTAGGGTCTTTGGGAAGAACTTGCACAACTGCCTACTCAATTCAGGCGTGTCTGAAAACGTCATGCCCTTGGCAATATGCAAGGCTCTTGGCATCACTCCCACGCCTTCAAAGAGAAAGGTCACCTAGCTGGACAAAATAGAGATCACAATCGTGGGTGAAATAAACCGCATCCCCATGCAAATCGCTGCGGACCCCCAGATACAGCAGGTTGTTGATATCCAAGTGGCAGACATTCCCGATGCTTATGGAATTATTCTGGGGAGGGAGTTCACCAAGGTGCTGAATGGATACATCGCCACCGACCTTTCTCACATGTGGTTGCCATGGAAGGGGCTGCCAAATCAGATCCGTATGACTGTAAACCCCGTATGAAGTATATGATCATGAAATACAAGAATATTAGCAAGGTGCTGTTCGCTGAGACCGACTTAGGGAATTATTGCCCTTTTGCTTACCAAAATGAGCTTGAGCTTCAGGAAGAACGGGCAGATGAGGTATTGCTGGTATTATGTACTCCCTCGGCGGGTTCCACGCAAATGCCCCCAGATGCAGGAATGTTGGCAGAAGCTGATGATGAGCCGGATAAAGATGACAACTGGGGATTGCTCGATGGCTTCCAAGATTTCATGGAAAAGTGTGCGAGAGATTAGCTCAGCCTAGGAGCTAGAATGAATTTCCAGGACTTATTATTGCTGAACTGGTGCAGGGTACACAATGCTGCTCACTCCGAGTTCGACTGTTGCCTATGCCAAGCAGCGGTGGAGCATGTTAAGAGAGCCACTGCTCCACCGGCAGAAACACCAAAGGAGGTGCCAGCAGAACTACCTGTTGATCATTGCCTCGACCTGGAAAACATTCCTAAGATCACAAGGCCCGCTGTCCAGCCGAAGGAGAATGAAGGCTTGATCAAACCCGGAGATAAGGAATCCTCCTCGTGCTGGACGCTCCAGTTTGATGGATCGAAGTCAAGACAAGGAGCTGGAGCGGGGATAGAACTCATCAGTCCCACGGGTAAGACATTTCTCGCTACCCATCGATTATAGTTTTATTGCACCAATAACGTAGCAGAATATGAGGCCTTAGTCCTTGGCCTTCTTATCGTCTTGAGGAAAAATGTGAAAGTACTGCAAGTCTTCAGGGATTCCGCACTTGTGGTTAAGCAGGTCAGGAAATTATACTCCTGCCATGATCGAAGACTCACCAATTATAGACACAGGGTGTGGGATCTCCTAGAGGGCCTAGATGCATTCAACATACAATTGATCCCTCATGCTTAGAATCACACAACTGATGCCTTGGCTCAAGCCACTAGCACTCTACAACCCCTCTCTTTGTCTGGGCTCAATAAGTTCACTGTTGAGCTAACATCCACGCCGTCAGTCCCAGATAATGTTACTTACCTACAGGTCTTCAATGATGATAAGCATATCCTCTAGTTCATCACAAGCTCTGACGTCTTTGCTACCCAAATAATTGATGAAGCTGATCCACAAGAGGCTGAATTGGACATAGAGGGGGTTATCAATCTGAAAACCAACACGATCCCCAGAGGTATGGTTTAGCTGGAGCGTGTATTTGACCTAGATCAGATTAGGGATCAGGACCGGCAAAAAAAAAAGGAGGCTATAAGCAGCCAGTGCAACGCTCACAACCTAGGAACGACCGAGGGTACCAAGAATGTTTTTATTGGAAAGGTATGTACGCCCGAAGAGAAGAAGGGAATCATGGATGCTTTGTGCAGATATCTTGACGTGGTGGCATGGAGTTACGAAGACTTGAAAACATATGACACATCTGTCATCACGCACACCATCCCTCTGAAGACAGAAGTGAGGCCATTTCGCCAACGGTAGTGCCCTATCAATGCCTTGCTAGAACCTATTGTTTATAAGGAGGTGCAAAAATTGCTTTCAGCAAGAATCATCTTTCCAGTCAGGTACTCTACGTGGGTGGCTAATTTGGTCCCGGTCAGGTAAAAGAATGGAGAGATCAGATTGTGCGTGGATTTTTGCAATCTTAATCGTGCCTCAGAAAAGGACAACTATCCTGTGCCTTCACTGGATGAAGTGCTGCAAATCATCAACGACTCCCAGATGATGTCGTTCCTTGACGGATACTCTGGGTATAATCAAGTAATGGTGCAATATGAGGATCGCCATAAGACCGCGTTCACCACTAAGTGGGGGACATTTGCATATAGAAGAATGTCGTTCGGGCTCATCAACGCCGGCACCACTTTCCAACATGCCATGGATATTGCCTTCAAGGACCTGATTGGCAAATGTATAATCATCTATATGGATGATTTGACCATATTCTCTAAGAAGCGAGGTGATCACGTCTCTGACCTATGCAAAGTATTTCAGAGATGCCAGGAATTCGGGGTTTTTCTCAACCCCAAGAAGTGCATTTTTGGAGTGACCGAAGGAAAATTACTCGGACACATCATCTCAGAGCAAGGAATCTCCATTGATCCTGAGCGCATTGAGTTGTTACTCAAGATTCAACCCTCGGGCAGCAAGAAGGAATTAAATTCTTTCTTCGGAAAGATTAATTTTGTCCAAAAATTCATCACGGGTTTCGCGGATATTATCAAACCTCTCAATGCCATGCTTAAGCAGGACGCTAAAGTCGAATGGACGCCAGATGCCAAACAATCCTTCGAGGAGATCAAGCGGGCCATTGCTGAGGCACCTGTGTTAGTCAGTCCAGATTATCTGAAGCCATTCTATATCTACTCATTTGCTTCGGAGCATTCTTGTGCTAGTATGTTGACCCAAAAGGATGACGAAGGAAATGAGCATCCGATCACCTTCATGAGTGCCCCCCTCAAAGATGCTAAATTGTGTTACCACAACATAGAAAAGCAGGCATACACTCTTGTTAGGGGAGTAAAGAAATTTAGACATTACATTCTACGCAACAAGGTGTTCGCAATCGTCCCCGACCCGACAATCAAAACGCTACTCATGCAAAACGAGTTGGGCGAACGAAGGGCTAAGTGGGTCACCCTGCTCCAAGAATATGATATGGAGATCCAACCAATGAAGTTGGTAAGAGGGCAGGCACTCACCCGTACAATGGACGAAATAGCAGCAGAGGCCGGGCCTGAACTCACAGTACAACAATAGCAGTTTGAAGATGTCTCCCCGGGAGAGTGGTACCAAGATGTCATTTATTATCTACTCAATCATAATTGTCCGTCGCATCTACAAGGAGTCCAGAAGAGGGCCCTGAGATTGAAAAGCAACGGTTATATGTTATAGGGGTCCATTCTCTATAAGAAGAATCACAAGGGCGTTTATTTAAGATGCCTCGACAAGAAGGAAGCAAAACGGGTTCTGAGGGAGTTTCACAATAAGTTCGGTATAGGCCATGGCTCGGGTTCTTCTACGGCACATCAGATATTAAGGACAGGGTACTATTGGAAAAATTGTCTTCAAGGATGCCCATTGCCATGTTTGTTCATGTCATACGTGTCAGACCGTTGCCACCAGGGAGAGGAATGCTACTGTCCCACTGCAGCCCGTGCTGGAGGTAAGGCCTTTTGCACAATGGGGTCTCGACTTCATCGGTTCGGTAAGCCCTTCATCATTTGCGGGACACAGGTACATTCTGACCGCTACTAATTATTACACTAGATGGATGGAAGTAATAGTTTGTAAGCATTGTACAACTGAAGTAGTTACTGATTTCTTAGAAAGTTTTATCTTAAATCGCTTTGGTTGTCTGTATGCTTTGGTATGCGATAATGGACCTGCCTTCGCTTCATTGAAATTTGCTAGCTGGGCATTTGACTATGGGATTGCCCTCAAATTCTCATCCAATTATTACCCTCAGGGTAATGGCCTTGCCGAGTCCACAAACAAGAATTTGATTACTGTGATCAAAAAGCTGCTAGATAGGAATCCCAAGGACTGGCATACCCAGCTCTGTTTCGCCCTATGGGCTGATCGCACCTGCCATAAGGCTGCCCTTGGTGATTCCCCGTTCCACCTTGTCTATGGTCTTGAGCCAATATTCCCCATCCACCTGAAAATTCTTACTCTTCAGTTCATCAACGATTTTTATGGAGATCGTAGGGAAGCTCGTTTAGTTGAACTTTTACATTTAGAGGAAGTTTGAGACCGCGCAATAGAAAATTTTGCCAAACATCAGGGCGTAGTGAAGAGATGGTTCGACTGCCGAGCCAAAATCAAGGCCTTTAGGATTGCAGATTTGGTCCTATATTGGGACAAGGCCCATGAAAAGAAAGGGGGACACAATAAATTCGACAAGCTCTGGCTTGGCCCCTTTCAGATAGCTGAGATTTTGAGAGATAATGCCTTCCGCCGAAAGAACTTAACCAGTGAGAATGTCCCGTTGCTAGTCAACGGGCAGCACCTGAAGCATTACTTCCAAGCTTGAGCTCCTGCGAGCTCTTTGTTGTAAATACCTGTACATTGGTTAGAGTAAGTGCTTTCTTGCTTGTTTGTCTCTTGTTTGCGTTGCCTTTTGTTTTCTCCCTCCCGGCAGTTTTATTTTTGAAGGAGGTTTCCCGCTCCTTTGTGGTGGTCGTGCTTGCCTAACAAGCGGTTCACTTTGCTGTCCGTTCTTCGTGTTCTTTGGCTAAACATTCACTCTAGACTATCGGTCTTTGCAGACCTGTCCATGAATGATTTCCTTGTCTGAATTCTGCTCAGAACTTGACCCTTCGCCGGATCTTCTTACCTACATCTCGGATCTCGCACAAATTACATAAATAATAAATTCTAAAGGACCGTGCTATGGTTGTCACGACACCCAAGTGAGTGAAAAATCTTAAGTCTACTCCAGTGACCACTGCAATCTCAAACCCATTGTAGGCTTCAGTGCCTACCCGGTCAAACTAAATGGTAAAAGAGAAATGAAATATCAAAGCAAAAAGAGAGAAAAGAAACTCTAAAAAAAGAAGATAAATGATTGTATGGGCATTTGGATAACTCTACCGAGGCTATGGACGCCCAGCCGACAGTAGAGCAATATCCATGAGATTGTAGCGATAACTCCGCTAGGGCTATGGACGCCTGACTGGCAGTGGGGCAATGTTCAGGTTACTTTTGGTGTTAGGCAACTTATGTAGCTCACTTGGTTAAGGTAATAACCCTGGTTACTATCCCTAGGAAAGGAATGAACTCACTCCACACACACTTTCGAGATGTCATGTAAGTTGACCCAATTAAGGATCTCGTTCTCCCAGATTCATGCTCGGAAGCCGCTCCTGGTCTGCGAAACCAGAGATTATGGGTCCTAAATGAATATTTATCCCTAGAAAGCTCTAGAGCGTTCTCCAGCAGAGTCGCCATTTGTTGTGCCCTCAACACACACGCCCCGTTCGGAATGGGGACCCTCTTTCCTTTCGCTTTATCGGGTCTTTCGGGGCCGCCTCATTTTTCGTGCCCCTCTTTTTTGATGCTCTGCATGGTCGATACTGCTCCAAGGTTTTATCCTTAAAATCGACCGCGCTTTCCCTTTTGGTTTTTGCTGCCCTTCGGGGCCTCGTGGGTTCCTTGGGCCTTTTGGGCTCTGGGTCGGCCCTAGGCCCCTCCGGGCCCGGGCCTCTGGGGTTCCCTTATCGGGCTTCCCCCTTTCGTTCGCCACCCTGGCGGCGTTCCTCAGGCTTCTTTCCGCCCTCCGGAGCCTGCCATGTCAGTTGCCGTTCGGAGGTCTTCGGGGATTTCCCGGGTAGCCCCTGCTCCTCCGGGTCTTGGGATCCAGAAGTCCGCGTCCGGACTTCCATCCCGGGATCGCCGTCCGCGCCGGCGACCCTGCGGCGGCTGCCTACCCTTCAGGTCCCCGGGTGTTGCTCGCCGCTGCCATTCAAATGAAAAGAGAAATCTTTCGGCGGTGAACTCTCCACCGCACCCTGCCCTCCGGGCCCCGAGCTTTCTGTCGCTGTCGTCGTCAAGGTCATCGCATATTCTCGTGGTGACCATCGTTGCGCGCCTTCCCACCTGCCGGATCCCGGAGTCTCTGCCGCCGTTGCTGACTCAAATTTGAATCCCACCAACCTTTTGGCGCGGCTGTACACGTAATTAATGCTCGCATTAATGGCCGATGGAGTATATAATACATAATCTGCCAATTTCATTTTCACTTGGAAAATTTGAGTGAGTTAATAAAGCGATCATCCGGAGCCCACTATAATCGGCATCGTCATGATCAACCGCGTCAGCATCACTCCGTCGATTCCCAGTGAATTCCGCGCTTCTCGCCTAGTGTTTTCGAGGTAGGCCATCCTCGTTTTCCCGCCAATCATTTTTGATCATTTTGGGGGTTTAAAATGAATTGAACAAATAATTAAATTGCATGAAATTAAAGGGCACCTCATCGCGCTCGAAACCCATGTTTTAGAAATCGCTCGAACCCATCGCAATGGCCC
This sequence comes from Sequoia sempervirens, assembly GCA_007258455.2. Classification (NCBI taxonomy): domain Eukaryota; kingdom Viridiplantae; phylum Streptophyta; class Pinopsida; order Cupressales; family Cupressaceae; genus Sequoia; species Sequoia sempervirens. The sequence continues at coordinate 186,688 of VDFB02264889.1, forward strand.
TCCCTCTCAACCCGAAGCTCGCCCGTTGCGCAGCTGTTCTTCACGTAGGGCGATCGGCCCCCTTGGGCCCGGTCCCCTCTTTCGCCGATCCATTCCCGCGTATGGTTGCATGCCAACGGCCGTCCCCCTAGACGGGCCCGGGTCATCGGGATTCCATCCCCAGAATGCCTTTCACATTTTGTCGTGTTAAATCTGACCTCGGCAGTGAAATCCAGTCTGCCTCCTGCCCTCCGGGTTCCATCCTTTCCTTGGCCATCTAAAGATTGATTAGGCTTGGCCATGCCCTGGAACCCCTCTGTCTCCCCGCCTTCCGGGCTCCGAGCTGCCTCCCGCTGCCACCATCCAAACTGTCGCAGAATATCCGCCAGCGGCCGTTAGCCCGCGTCATTCCGTCTCCCGGGTCCTTGGACGCCTTTCGCTGCTGTCGCCTGAACCGCTGTCATAACCTCACGGCGGCCGTCACTGTGTGTCTTCCCATGGGCCGGACTCCGGGGGTCTCCTCGCCGTCGCTGTTGGCCGACATTGCAGAATCCTTCAGCGGCAAACCTCAATCAGCTCCCCGCCCTCCGGGCTCCGCTCTTCTCGCTGCCACAGCCACCGTTCAAGTCGACACAAAATTTACACGGCGGCCGTTGCCTGGCCTCCTCTCGAGATGCCGGACCTCGGGTGTCTCCTCGCCGTCGCCGCTCAACAATATACTCATCTTTCGGGCGGCCATCATTCGTTCTCTTTCCGGCCGCCGGGTCCCGGAGTCCCCTTCGCCGCCGCCGTTCAGGCCATTGTAAAATATCTCGGCGGCAAACCCCTTTGCGTCCTTCCGGCCTTCGGGCCCCGGGTTTCCGATTGCCGCCTGGCCCGAATATCATAACTTCCGTGTCGGCCGTCTTTTTGCCCCCGGACTCCGGCCTTCGGACTTCCTCGGCCGGACTTCCGTCTGCTGTTCGTCGTCTCCAACGGCCGCCCCTTAACAGCTTCCCAGCCTGGAATCTCCGGAGCTCCTCAGATCGATCCAAACTAATTCAAATTGAGAATCTGACTTCGACCCACATTCTAAATCATGTCGTTCTCCATCTTGGGCCCCTTAAGATATCAAAATCTGACCAGCGGGGTTCTCCAGGAACTTTCGGTCATGTTTTCCCTCCCTAACAGCATTCCTGGCAGGGAAGTCCGGCCCTCCCGGCCCAGATTGTCTGAATGCCCTAAAATGAAATAGATATCATCTAAGGATTAAATTTATGATGTATTTGAATGGTTATTTAGATGATATGCTCACAATGCAGACTAACATTAACGTTATTGGTGTTTTGTTGTGTTGACTTCGCCCTTTGCTTGCAAGATATATGGAATCAGCTGCAAGAACTTCAAGGGCCTCTACCGAAAAGGACAAGGGTAAGAAATCTGGGAGGGCCGCTCGTGGAAAGGACGATAAAGACCAAATGAAGTTTCAATTTCAGGGTGAACCGCTCCAGTCAAAGGTCTCGACTGACTGGAGAGAGATCTCAGATACCAATATTGGCCAGGTGGACATAGATGAGTTCACCCAGAGGGTCAAGGTCAACCCTAAAACAAAGAATGCCAGGTTGATACGCCAAAGTGGAATCGCCAAAGCTGTCGGCTTCCCTCCGTCTCTGATAGCACCTGAACTGGTAATGGCTTGCCGAGAATCCTACCAAACAGATACCAGAACAATCGTGGACAAGGAGGGGAATATCCTCGCTGACATGTCTCCAAAAGGAATCACTAAGACCTTCCACATTCCCACATTCCCACATATGCAGATCCCCACGTTGGAGCAGTGTCAGGCGGCATGGGATGCCAATCCATTGGGCTGCAAGAAGTCAATTAACATTTACTAGCTTAAGGAGAAATGGGGCAGCGCTCCAAAGGTGCCCCAAGAGCTGTTCCGCAGCGATTTTCAAGAAGATTATCATGACTTGGTGGCTATGCTAAGCAGAGTCATGGGCCTTCCAGCAGCCGCCTACTTCCAAGAGTGGATGGCTTATTACGTTGAACAGATCATACGAGGGAATGAGGACATCAAAACCAAGATCTAATTCGACTGGGGAAGCATCATCAGCAACTGCTTCCACGAGCAGTTTGTAAATGTTAAGAAAAGCTCCAAGTTCTACATGACCTCATACTTGGTGTACTCCTTGGCAGGTCAGAGACAATACAGTGGACTACTTATGGCGCCAGACTAGGATCACAAACGAGGGCTCAAGCCTTTTGACCGGTACCCTCAACTACAATACCGTAACTTCAAAAAGGAGTACTGTCGGGTCAATGACGCCTTCATTGGCCATATTATTAGATTGATAGCTAAGGACTTCGAGAGAAGGGTATCCCACAGCACCCGGGAACTCCTGAAGGAGTATGCCTTCTTATATATTCAATTCCCCAATTTCACCTACATCCGTGCCTAGGGATTCACGGAACGGCCGAACAAGTTACCGAGATACACGAACGACCGGATCATTCTCCTAGAGCTTTCCCGGTAGCTCCAACATATTCAGACGGTGTTCAGCAATAAGCACATAGCAGGGATCCCCTATCCCATGACCCTCGGCCAAGTCCAGTATCGATTACAGACATCTCAATGCGCTGGCAACTCAGAGAAAGAACTTAAAGAATATAACTTTGAATGGTACACGGCTCGCCCACGAATGGACCCACACGACCATGTCAGGAAGGTGCTAGGGCCGGCATACACCCACAAGTACCATGTCAAAGATTTATGGGCAGATTGTAAAGATGACAAGGAGGTCCGCATGAGGCACTACATGTGAATGACAGTACAGTTTTTGAGGAGGGTGCAGCTGTTTCTGGTGCCTGATCAGCTTGAGGAAGATAAGTCCACCCTTGTGCACTCGAGGTACCCTACAGTTGCCAACTTGGCAATCCCCTCCATCGACTGGGATGAGCAAGAGGTCGAGGACTTGGATACTATCATGAAGCCAATTATAGCTCGCACAAAGGAGTGGGTCAATGGGCAGGTGGCACAACTGAAACAACAGGGGGTGGCTTTTAACATACAAAGCGCTAAAAAGCGAGGCAAGCACCATGGAGGACATTGTCGCCTCCCCATCAACTGGTGAGACTTCCAAGTCTCCCCCCATCACCAAGGTCCCAAAAAAGGAAGGAAGCAGAAACAACACAGTCTGTGGACCCAAAAGAACAAGCAACAAAGGATACGGGATGCTCATCTCCCAAGAAGCTTAAAAGGACAGTGATCACAATAGAGGCGTAGCCTCCCTTGCTCCTTCCTCCCCCGACTGGTGTGTTGCCCGCCTCTCAAGCCGCAATCACCTCATCTCCATAGGCAGTGGACATTTCTGTTCACCTTGCCTCTTCACCCCCAGCCTGGTCAATAATCAACATCGACTCTTCCTCTAGCATGACCACTTCCCCTTCCTCTGTTGCTGCCATGTCACCCATCAACTCCCTGCCTCTGGCAACGATAGCGTCGCCTGTTCCCCTCTCCACTGTGCCCGAAGCAATTACACGGCACCTGCAGAGTCTTCCCCCCGAGCTCTCGCAACTCCTAATGGACCCCGCACTCCAGGCGGCCCTCGCCCAAGCCCTCGCAACAGCTCAGCCTTCGCAACCGCCAACAAGGCCGCCAGCCATGGAGGCCACGATGCAAATTTCCAAAGAATTGGAGGAGCTGGAACAGGAGGCTTCAAAGCCTGTTGAGGAGGAGACCGATGATTACTATGAGCAACCCGAATATGGGCACAGAACCATCGACAAGGTTGCCTACGAGGAAGAAGAGACAGGCTCCTCCGAGAGCAGGGATGGAGAGGAGGGCTCGGGTGATAAGGAGATTGTTCAAACATTTGATGAAGATATCGAGGAGGAGTCGGCTCAGCAGCCAAAGGATGTTGGGGAGGAGGCAGAACAGTCGCCACGTGGTGGAGAGGGACAGCCGCAAGAAGAGCAACCTAAAGAGGATATCACTGAGGCTGAGACCCACATTGTGAAGAGCCCTGAGGCCGGGGCTGTTAAAGAAAGGAAAGAAGAAGAGGTGGCAGAAGAAGAAGATACCACCCAGATATTATCCACCAAGCTGCCCTTCAAAAGCCTCATGTTTTATTGTGACTCCGATGAAGAAGAAGAGGATGCTGCCAAAGGAAAGGGAGAAGCCCAAAAGGAGGAAGAGGCAGAGATCTTACAGTTAATGGAGAAGGGTGAAGGAAGCCATGAGGCATCCAAAGACAAATCTATCATGCCCGATTGGCTGGAAAAGCAGCTTGAAAAGACTACCCCAATTCCGACAGACCCGAGGTCAAGATTGGAAGCCATCTTGGCTCGATCTCTAGCCACCACAAAGAAAGAGAAGAAGCCTAAGGTCCGTTCCAAGATAACCATGGACGCTTCTGGCTCCCGGGCAGCACAAGTAGCAATGCCAACTGTTGACCAGGCCGGAGTTAGCTACAACATCTCCACTATTGACCTGGGGACAGCAACCAGGGAACAGAAGGTTGAGCATCTTGACGATTCAGTGGCCACGGTGGTGCATCTGATTAAACAGGACAAGGTCACCAAAGACGAGCTAAAGGCGCAGGTTGCTGCCCTGACCGAATACATTCAGTAGTGGTCTTCAATAGACGACCTCCCCACTACCTCTACAGCTGCGCCACAGCTACTCTCAAAGGAACAAATAGATAAGCTGGAGAGGAGGAAAAACTTGGAGAAGACCACGGAGGACTGGTTCCAGCAGGTTGCGAGAGTCAAAAACGTAGGGATCGGTTTGGCTGTGCAAATAGCCAATAAGTTCCTACACTTGGTCCAATCCCTGGAGGGCACAAAGAAACTCTGCACCAACTTGCCCGCGATCTACGACTCCGCCTTCCCGAAGGTTGAAGCCATCCTTCAAATGCTAGAAAGCACGTGGGAAGAGAAGTTAGAATTGAAGGAGGATCACTAGTTGGTGGATGTATGGCGCAGAGACCTCATCAATCGAAAGGAGAGGATGGAACAGATCCAGAGCAGGGTGGATCTAGATATCACATGGATCAAAGAAATTCGGGCAGAATGCGTCGAGTACCTTAAGCTGATAACGGGCCATGATATGCCCACAGTGCAATTAGATGCAGGAAAGGTCAGGTCATACTTTGAGAAAAAGATGAAGGATGGGACAGCCGGAGATATTACAACAGACTTCCTAAGTTTCGCTGCCCATGCTTTCGATAGATCAGAGCTATTCAGAGATCAAGGCTCTAAGTATGATGAAGATTGGAAGCGGCTGGAGGAGAAAGCCAAGGAATGGAGCTACCAGGCATTGAGATGCGAAATCCTCGAGATCGACAAGCTCCAGGCCATCATCCTCAAGTACATTGAACATGCAGCCTTCGATGAGCAACAAGACAGCCTAGCCAAGGAAGAAGACCTCCCAGAAGAGTAGCTACAGCCAAAGAAACAGCAATTAGCTACATGACGAAAAGCAATAGTGTCATCCACTAGATGACGAAATAGGGAAAAGACAAAAGATGTTTTTTTAATTGTAAATCTATTTGGGGGTAGGTGAAACCCTATTTTGTAATGAATCTTGGCCACACAATGGAAATGAATCTTGGCCACTCAATCAACTTTTGGAAAACTATAAATAGAGCACTCCCTTCATTTGCAAAAGAGAGAGTTGAGTTGTTGTAAAGACATGCTGCAGAAATTTATAAGAAATAGCATTGATTTGGTGCATTTCCTTGTTTTCTCTCATGTTATTTGATTCACTTCTCCAATTTCATATGCTTAGCTTAGATCTCTTTGTTGTTTAGTTAGCTGTTCATGTTACTTGGGTAAATTTTAGGAATGCTGTTTGGTGTTTATGAAAATTCCTACACTGTTGATGATCCCTTAGTCCATACTTTTTGTTGTTTGCTGAAGGTAGATGGCTGTGTAAAGTTAGCCTGGACTTGATTAAAGCTGCCCCTAAACACTTATCTTTAGTCCATGCATGTATGTGGTGGATGAAGGATAAAAATCTGCAGCCCTTAGAAGATAGCACAATTTCCATGATACTGTCATGCTAAGAACTCCTTTTCAAAGATCCAACTTCATGCTTTGCATCCACACTTTGTATTTCTGTAAGGCCGCCTTGTGATTCCAGCAAATCACATCAAACTACTGAGGTATCTAAGCACTGTCAGGACCTGACATCTGAGAGACTTTGGGATAGTGTTATGCAATCTGATTGTGGAAGATTGTCTTTCAAGAGAGGTAGTGCACCTACGCATTACCCATGTTGAGAAGTGCATAAAAACACCATCAACAAAGATCACTTCATGGAAAGAGTTGTTACAAGTTGCAAATGCATAGATGTGTTGCAAAAGATATTTTCATTGACATAACAACTTTAATTCAAGGCAGTGTATGCATAGCATTATTTTTCAATTGTTACTATGGATAAATCGCAATTGGCTGATGATGGGAAAATTCTAATAGCCCTTGATGTTGTGCACCTAGCTGAAGGATTTTAATCTATGGTCATAGATGTTCCTCTACTTTCTATTTCAATAAATAACATAATATAGGCAGCATGCGACAAATTTTCCAAAGGGGGTTGCAAACTTAATGAATATATTGTCCAATACTCATATCTTCTAACTCAGTAATTGAAATTTTATCTTCAAATAAAGATAGTTATGCAGCAAAAGGAATGCAGAAGGTTATCAAGAAATAATTATGTGAAAGAGAAAGGCATAATTTTTTTTTGAATTATCTAATTTCAAGAAGTAGTTATAGGAACTGAAGAGTCTCATTAGGGAGGCTTAATTAATGTAAAAATATTTCTAAAGGGGGATCTTTTTTCAGCTATTCGGGGGAAAGAAGGGAGTAGCATATTTCTCTTTTCTGCACAGTCTTGATGTATAGGGTTATTGAGTATGTGAACTCATATTTTGAGCATTGAAGAAATAAAGGAGATATTGTTAAATCTGTGCATTTATTAATGTCCTCTTTAAATTACAAATGAACTTTGAGTCATTGTAATTTCTCTTCCATGTTTATCCTCTTATATTGAAACGTGTATGTGTTGTTCTTGAAGCTTTGAATTTAAAATAATTTATTTGTTGAAAGGAGGTTTGTTGTTCATTATTTTCTTGAGTATCATTTGGTTGTTGAATAGGTGGGCTTTGTATCATTTATTTGCATCCTTTCATTTTAAGTTAGAGTCATCACATCTATTTCATGGTTATGGGTAGGTATCAATTAGCCTTTTCTGCTTTCTGGTGAAAAGCATACGCAGTCTTTATTCATTGCATATCTATTGAAGGTAGTTGCACCTTGTAAAATAAGTAGAGAGAACTTGCAAATATCATTGCAAGTGACTCAACTGTTGATAGGATTGTCATGGGCATGGGCAAGAAGAGTATAAACTTCAACTGTTGGTAGGATGAGAAAGGGCATTCGGTTGAGAATCCAAGTCTCTACAAAATAGAACTCAAAAAATATGGTGGAGGTTTATTAAATTCGAAAAGTGGTGCTACATCCGGTGGTCTTCATAATGATTTTAGGAAAACCGCTTCATCCTTGAAAGCCCACACAGAACCTAGAGTAGGACCTGCATATTTTGTGCCCAATGTTGACAACCATACAACGGGTGAAACTTCATATAAAGGAGGGAGATTTAGTAACTTCATCACTAGATAAAGAAGAAATAAAAATTTAAGTAGAAGTCAAGAACGTGTACATGAGTTGTTTAGTAAAGTTGTTAGTTCATTGGCTTGCCATCAAATTTCCAACTCCGAGTTTGATCTTCACTTTGTGTTCTTTAGAAAGCTAAAAATGTTTTGGCCTTCTATTGATCAGAGAAAAGGAATTGTGCCAAATTCTAAGGACCGCGTCTTGATGCCAAGTAAATTAGATAATGCCTCACACATAAATAGATTATATGTTGTATGATGGTTAAAGAGAGGTCCTGCGGGTATCACAAGGACCAATTTATATCGTGTAGCAGAAATAATTGAGAGCATTTTAGAAGATATCAGAGCCAGTTTGTTAGGTGGATATCACTCTTCACATCCTGGAAGGATGGGCCTGCTTGAAGCATTGTGAACCAAAGGTGTTCAGTGTATATCCTGCAATAGATAGGAGAAGATTGATACAAAAGAAAAATAATTTCAAGATCATTGAAAGGAAAACCCAGAGAAAAGATCACTTCATGGAAAGAGTTGTTACAAGTTGCAAATGCATAGATGTGTTGCAAAAGAGATTTTCATTGACATAACAACTTTAATTCAAGGCAGTGTATGCATAGCATTATTTTTCAAATGTTACTACGGATAAATCACAATTGGCCAAAGATGGGAAAATTCTAATAGCCCTTGATGTTGTGCACCTAGCTGAAGGATTTGAATCTATGGTCATAGATGTTCCTCTACTTTCTATTTCAATAAATAACATAATATAGGCAGCATGCGACAAATTTTCCAAAGGGGTGTGCAAACTTAATGAATATATTGTCCAATACTCATATCTTCTAACTCAGTAATTGAAATTTTATCTTCAAATAAAGATAGTTATGCCGCGAAAGGAATGCAGAAGGTTATCAAGAAACAATTATGTGAAAGAGAAAGGCATAATTTTTTTTTGAATTATCTAATTTCAAGAAGTAGTTACAGGAACTGAAGAGTCTCATTAGGGAGGCTTATTTAATGTAAAAATATTTCTAAAGGGGGATCTTTTTTCAGCGATTCAGGGGAAAGAAGGGAGCAGCATATTTCTCTTTTCTGCACAGTCTTGATGTACAGGGTTATTGAGTATGTGAACTCATATTTTGAGCATTGAAGAAATAAAGGAGATATTGTTAAATCTGTGCATTTATTAATGTCCTCTCTAAATTGCAGATGAACTTTGAGTCATTGTAATTTCTCTTCCATGTTTATCCTCTTATATTGAAACGTGTATGTGTTGTTCTTGAAGCTTTGAATTCAAAATAATTTATCTGTTGAAAGGAGGTTTGTTGTTCATTATTTTCTTGAGTATCATTTGGCTGTTGAATAGGTGGGCTTTGTATCATTTATTTGCATCCTTTCATTTTAAGTTAGAGTCATCGCATCTATTTCATGGTTATGGGTAGGTGTCAATTAGCCTTTTCTGCTTTCTGGTGAAAAGCATACATAGTCTTTATTCATTGCATATCTATTGAAGGTAGTTGCACCTTGTAAAATAAGTAGAGAGCACTTGCAAATATCATTGCAAGTGACTCAACTGTTGATAGGATTGTCATGGGCATGGGCAAGAAGAGTATAAACTTCAACTGTTGGTAGGATGAGAAAGGGCATTCGATTGAGAATCCAAGTCTCTACAAAATAGAACTCCAGAAATATGGTGGAGGTTTATTAGATTCGAAAAGTGGGGCTACAACCAGTGGTCTTCATAATGATTTTAGGAAAACTGCTTCATCCTTGAAACCCCACACAGAACCTGGAGTAGGACCTGCATATTCTATACATAATATTGACAACTATACAAGGGGTGAAACTTCATATAAAGGAGGGAGATTTAGTAACTTCATCACTGGATAAAGAAGAAATAAAAATTTAAGTAGAAGTCAAGAACGTGTATATGAGTTGTTTAGTAAAGTTGTTATTTCATTGGCTTGCCATCAAATTTCCAACTCCCAGTTTGATCTTCACTTTGTCTTCTTTAGAAAGCTAGAAATGTTTTGGCCTTCTATTGATCAGAGAAAAGGAATTGTGCCAAATTCTAAGGACCGCGTCCTGATGCCAAGTAAACCAGATAATGCCTCACACATAAATAGATTATATGTTGTAGGATGGTTCAAGAGAGGTCCTGCAGGTATCACAAGGACCAATTTATATCATGTAGCAGAAATAATTGAGAGCATTTTAGAGGATATCAGAGCTAGTTTGTTAGGTGGATATCACTCTTCACATCCTGGAAGGATGGGCCTACTTGAAGCATTGCGAACCAAAGGTGTTCAGTGTATATCCTTCAATAGATAGGAGAAGATTGATACAAAAGAAAAATAATTTCAAGATCATTGAAAGGAAAACCCAGAGAAAAGATCACTTCATGGAAAGAGTTGTTACAAGTTGCAAATGCATAGATGTGTTGCAAAAGAGATTTTCATTGACATAACAACTTTAATTCAAGGCAGTGTATGCATAGCATTATTTTTCAATTGTTACTATGGATAAATCACAATTTGCCGAAGATGGGAAAATTCTAATAGCCCTTGATGTTGTGCACCTAGCTGAAGGATTTTAATCTATGGTCATAGATGTTCCTCTACTTTCTATTTCAATAAATAACATAATATAGGCAGCATGCGACAAATTTTCGAAAGGGGGGTGCAAACTTAATCAATATATTGTCCAATACTCATATCTTTTGAATCAGTAATTGAAATTTTATCTTCAAATAAAGATAGTTATGCCGCGAAAGGAATGTAGAAGGTTATCAAGAAACAATTATGTGAAAGAGAAAGGCATAAATTTTTTTTGAATTATCTAATTTCAAGAAGCAGTTACAAGAACTGAAGAGTCTCATTAGGGAGGCTTATTTAATGTAAAAATATTTCTAAAGGGGGATCTTTTTTCAGCTATTCGGGGGAAAGAAGGGAGCAGCATATTTATCTTTTCTGCATAGTCTTGATGTACAGGGTTATTGAGTCTGTGAACTCATATTTTGAGCATTGAAGAAATAAAGGAGATATTGTTAAATCTTTGCATTTATTAATGTCCTCTTTAAATTGCAGATGAACTTTGAGTCATTGTAATTTCTCTTCCATGTTTATCCTCTTATATTGAAACGTGTATGTGTTGTTCTTGAAGCTTTGAATTCAAAATAAGTTATCTGTTGAAAGGAGGTTTGTTGTTCATTATTTTCCTGAGTATCATTTGGGTGTGGAATAGGTGGGATTTGTATCATTTATTTGCATCCTTTCATTTCAAGTTAAAGTCATCGCATCTATTTCATGGTTATGGGTAGGTGTCAATTAGCCTTTTCTGCTTTCTGGTGAAAAGCATACCCACTCTTTATTCATTGCATATCTATTGAAGGTAGTTGCACCTGGTAAAATAAGTAGAGAGCACTTGCAAATATTATTGCAAGTGACTGAACTGTTGGTAGGATTTTCATGGGCATGGGCAAGAAGAGTATAAACTTCAAATGACAAATCTATTAACCAACACTGACACATAATTTTTTTGTATGTATCGAAATTCCTTTTTTTTGTTGGATGAAGGACATCGATATCTAGTGCATAGATATTTTTCAGAATTTTTTTTTGATAATCTACTTTTTTTCCACATGTGCAAAACAAAGAGCTTGATTTTCGATGAAAAACCTATGTTTAATTAAACTAAAAAAAGTACATAATAGAACAAAAATATATTAAAATTAGATTTTATTGATAGCTCATTCCAAGAACTACGATCATCTAGTTGGGTCTATGAAGTTGATTCTATTTTCGTTTTCAACCCAAGCTCAGAAAGGAAAAATTTTGTAGAAAATTGTGAGAGAAAATGAAGAAGGGAAAAATAGGGGGGTTCAAGCGAACCCCCTACACCCCTCCAAGAAAAGTGGGGTTCGCTCGAACCCCCCTTTGTTTTGCAATTTTCCTTTGTTTTCATTAAGAAAATGTGCCAAAAAGGGAATGAAATCACTGAGGGGTTCACTCAGAGGGGGTGTTCGAGCAAGCCCCTTTTTGGGTTCATGCAAACTCGCCCCCCCCTTGAGCGAACCACTTAAAACCCAATTTTTTTTTCTTCAGAGCATTTTTTACAATTTTTCTTCATGAAGGGAATTTTAAACCAATATTGTGGGATCACTCGCTTGTACAGATTAAGCTTACATGAGTCTATTGATCATAAACTATTAGTGACCTACATCTAAATCACAATGTCATCGTAACTCATCTATCAACTAAATAACACATTGTTTTCTACCTCTAAATCATCTATCAACTAGAGTTTAAAAAGTTTGTTTTCAATAATTGTAATCCTTCATCTATCTATATTGTCAAACAACCCAACTCGACAATAAAGCTATCAATTTCTATCAAGTTCTAGAGCTACATGCCGCCCAATTATAGACATAGGAAAAGAAATAATTAAATTTTTCTTATTCTTTAATTTGTATTTTGGAAACAAATTTAGGTTTTCTTAGAGTTTATATTACACCATAGTTAGTGAATAAATGGTTATGGGATTAAAAAAAATTATTGCACATCTATGTTATGCATTTGATCTTTCTTCTTTGAACTAGAGTGCCATATGTTCTTGGTAGTAAAGTAAGGTTGAAAATAATAGTAAGACTATGGGAAGACAGAGGAGGAGGTGAGTGGAGAGGAGAGTGAACATAGGGGAATTTTTTTTTAGGTTTATCATGGTGGCCTATGGAATTACTTTTACAGAGCATGTGGTAATCAATATGTAAACTCAGTTTTTTTCATCATTACAAAAAACCCAAGTTTAGTGGCATGAAAGTTGTTTTGTGAGCTTTCATATGTTTCAATCTCCCATTTTTCTTTCTTCTAATTTATAAATTTTATCTGACATCAAAATATGATGTGGAATGCATGCATTGGGGGTTGGTTATAAAGGACAAGTATGAGATGGGTTAATTATTATTTCTAAATCTAATATGATGTAAACTAAGTGCAACTTTATTGTTACTATCAACAAAATTGTGGAATATTTTCTTTTGTTCAAGTGTGCACATTTGAATTCCATTGATCAACAAGCCTCTAGCATGGCTATATTTTTATTTTCACTAGATAAAGATATCTCAAATTCTTGGAATTTTTTTCTTTATTCTGTTTCTTTCTTGAATGATTCATTAAACTCTAATCTTCATTCAACCATGGACGACTTGGAGAAACATAATGCATTATTTTCTAATTGGAATCTATAATTTTGAACTAGTTAAGGGTTCATAATAAGTTGAAAATGGGTCAATCATGTGGCAATCCAACACAATAGTGTGTGCTTGATTAAGAGAAATATTTCCCCTGCAATTCAGAAGCTCTGAATTTACAAAGAAACAAGGAAAAATAGAATGTGGTGTATACAAACATCAATAAAATGATCAAAAAACTTAGTAGGCGAGGGAATATAATTAAGAGGGACCTTCACATGAAGAAGAGCCAAAGAAGGAACTTTACTATCAACCATGTAGAGCAATTCCCATGCTAGAGCATAGACATTCTAAAATAAGCTTTTTCCCATGACCACATAAATTTTATTTGTGCAAGGTTCATTGATTTCTTTATTTTTTAAAGTTGTAACAGAAATCAGTATTTACTTTGTAGAAATTAGAGATGCCCACAATTTTGGTGAAGCTCAATTTGTAATATTTAAATTTCTTATAAAATTTTGAGGTAATAAAATAGAGGGAAATTCCCATGGCATTCCAAAGAGTTGTATCATGCCAATGATCCCTAATACTAAAATACAACTAATAATTTTATTGGAAAATTGAAGAATTGTGCATTACATCAAAAAAATTGTGGCATGCATTCATGAATTTAGAGAATAAGCATGTGTTTAATATAGCAACTTTGAATTGTTCTAATGTAATATAATTTTCTTTAGAACTTATCATATATTTTTTATTGATCAATATTTATTTAAGCACTTAGTTGTGGCCTGGGGGAGCTTAGAGAGCTACAATTTATTTAGTAAGATCAATACACTAGGACTAACCCTCCAAATGGAGTTTATATCTTTCATAGTGTTTGGATTACCCCAAATACCAACTTTGCATGGAATCCCTTAGTTTTTCTTTCCATTGTAGAGGTACAACAAGTTATAGTCTTCAATACCTTTAGCAATTGTATATTTCATCCTTTGCCACAAGCATTGCAAGTTCATAAGATTTACCTACAACAAAGTAATCATTTTTTGCATACTATGCTATTTTATTGCTCCAATACAATTTATTGTAAATACATTTGATATAAGGAATCAAATGTTTTTTAATTTTTTAGATGAAAAAACTTGGTACAATAGATTGGAAGTACAGGTTTAATATAAGGAATGAAATGTTTTTCAATTTTTTAGATGGAAAGATCTCAATTTTATATATATATATATATTTATATTTCCAATCTTAACTTTTCATTGCTCTAATACAATAGATTGTATATACCTTTGATATGAGGAATGAAATTTTTTTCAAATTTTTATATGGAAAACACTTGGTTATATATATTGATTTACATCTACAATATTAACATCCTGTTCATCTTGATAGATCATAGGGAGTGGGAACTAAAAAATCTTCTCCACAGATTTTTCCAAATGCTATTTTCTTATATCTCAAGTATTGATAAACAATTATGTTGTTAGCTTTGATTCGCTTTAAGTTAAACCTTCAATATGTTTTAGGTGTTTCTACTTCTCGTGCCTCATTAGGTGAAGAAAGTATCAAGATGTTAACACTTCTTGGAATTTTTATTATTCCATAAATACAATGCTTGACAAGGAAACATTATGATCACGTGCAAGAAAGTATTATATTTTATTTACCCAAAACGTAAAGAAACATTCACAATCTTATGAATATAGAATTAATCATGTCAGAATTAGATAGAAGAATTCCTATTAGATTTATCCTTTCTCAAAAATACCTTTCAATTCAAATTCATTCATATTACTTAATATGGAAAGGTTGTCGCCATTTTTTACTCTCGCTATTGCTCTATGAAATATTAATATTTATTATTTTATTATTACTTGTAATTTAGGTCCTTTTTAGTGAGTAGAGAGCTCTACAAGTGTACCAACAACTATTTTCCATCATATAGTACAGGAAGTTGCACTACACGATATTATTTATATTTTAAAATTATTAAACTAAAAATTGCCCAATCAAATTACAAAGGTTATGTACATTAAAAATATTTTAAAATTATTTCGTTGTATTTTAGAATTAGTTAATAATTATTTTATTTTATTTACTATCAAAAAAAAAAGACTTTATATAAATAAATCATTTAATCATCAAATATTTATTGTAATGAACAAACTCAACTTTGACTATACTAGCCAAAGTTGTTTCTACTATAAATCAAAGTTGGGATCTAGGTCAACACTAGCTAAAAACCTAAAAACGTTATTTAATCTTCCTTTAGATGGTATTAGTGAATCTGAAAACATTATTTAATATTCCTTTAGATGATATCTATGATTCATCTATTGATTAGCCAATAAATATTACTAGATATAATCTGTAAAGTACTATTAATTAGAAAACTATAAACATGAAAAATAGTTTACAAATGTTATTCAATTTTATTATTTTAAATGTCTATAATCTAATATTGATTCTAAAAATAGAAAATAAAATTAACATTTTAAACCAAACATACATATATAAACTAAAAAACTTAAATAAATAAACTAAACAAATAAAATAAACCAAACCTGTATTCAACTCATCCGTTCATAAAAAGTAATGGCATGCTTTATTTATCCATACCTTCTAACTTATTTAAGGCTTTTTAATATAAGCGGATATGGTGACAGCTCTTTTCAAAAATTTGCAGCATGTTGGCTCTGGATATTAAACATGCCCAGCTGACACAGCTTTTGTTGAAACTTGGCAGCATGTAGGATCTATAATATGGCCTTCACAGTTTGGACAACTTTTTAAAATACCCTTGTTATTGCTGTTGACGTCTCCCATCAGAATGCTATCATGCTCCACCGAAGTTTTCACTGGTGGCACAGCTTTTGTTGAATATTGGCAGCATGTAGGATCTATAATATGGCCTCTACAGTTTGGACAACTTTTTAAAATACCCTTGTTATTGTTGTTGGCATCTCCCATCAGAATGCTATCATGCTCCACCGATGTTTTCACTGGTGACACGGCTTCTGTTGAAGCTTTGCAGCATTTGGGATCTCGAATATGACCTCTACAGTTTGAACAGCTTCCTAAAATACCCTTCTCATCCTTGTTAATGTCTCCCATCAGAATGCTATCATGCTCCACCGATGTTTTCACTGGTGACACAGCTTCTGTTGAAGCTCTGCAGCATTTAGGATCTCGAATATGACCTCTACAGTTTGAACAACTTCTTGCGGAGACATTGAAGTTAGACATTGAACTGAGCACGACAACAAGTGCTATGAGCATGATAAGCATTGATTTCCCCATGTTGACAAGAAATGCTGCAGAGCTTCAGGTAAATGGAATAACACCAGATAACTTAGCGACGCAGGAGCAGATGAAGATACTGAAGGAGATGGGAAATCCGGTCATATTTATAAAGAAAAAAGGAAGGCGTGCATTCAAAATATATTCTGAATAGTTCAAAATATGGTTAAATTTTGAGCTAGAGGCGTTCAAACTGATGGGGCGTGTAAAAGAGTCCGTACATGGCGTTATTTTTTGACTACGTCTCCTCCTTTATGTTGACAGCTTGCTTACAGTTGGGCGAGAGAGGAGTAATTCAGTGGGAGTATTGTCTGCAGTGGTCTAAAGTGGATTGGTTACGATTTACTGAGGTTTGCCAAATTCGTTTACCATGCTGGCATGAAAACGTAGGTTTTATATGTTGTGCCTAAGGTTCATATTGGTTTTAATCACCTACAGTCATATTTTATTATCCATGGTTTATGGTTTTGGAGAATTTATAATATATATCGTGTTTTAATTTATCTGATGAATAATGGACTTGATTTGTGTCGTTATACAATTTGGTTGGTTTATCGTGTTGACATCTTATAAACCCAGTTTTCATTCACTTAATGTTGTGTATGTAGAGTCCCATTGCATGTAAATATATTTTCTGGTTCTTGAGATGTAGACTATAAGACTATAAAATATGTCATGTAAACATTATGATCCAATATAGCTTTCATTATCTTTATATGTTGTACCTTCTTTTATAAGGTCTATTTTAGTTTTAGTCACCTAGAATCACATTTTATTGTACTTTCTAGCTTTATTATCCATGGATGTAAATATAGTTGATGGTTTTTGAGTTGTAGGCTAGAAGCCTTCATAATATTATGTCATGTTTTGATTTATATGATGCACAATGGGTTTGACTTGATCCATAATACAAATTGCAGCACCACCATTTCAACATGTGTTACACAGCACATATATTAGGTTATTCAATACTTCAAGTCCTTATACATCAATTAGCAAAATCAATCCTATAGATTATATGACAGTTGTACACGTTAGTGTATTTAAGCAAAGTGCTTAACCAAGGGGTTTACCTAAGAAAACATGACCCTTGCAATCCATCAATCTCTCTAAACTATTAGTCAATAATACATTTATTTATGTATTTGTGATGCAATTCAATCCCACATGTTATAAGATTTTTTTTGACTTTACAATATTTTAGTAATGTATAATTTATGGGGTTTATCTCAGCAAACATAACCCATGTGATCTAACGATCTCAGTAAGGCATTATTCAATATTGCAAGTTCTTACACATCAATCAACCAAATCAATTTTAGAACCTACAATAGTTCAATGCGCCAAAGCATTTTTGCAAAGGATGAGGTCAACATCATGGAGCTCAAGTTTAACTTGCAAGCAATACTCTAATAGCTATAAATTTTATATATGAAGTAGTACACTGAGAATATATTTTTCTATATTGCAACATCAAGATTATATGCCTCATCAATACTTATTCTTCATCATTTTTTCAAAAGCTAGGTGTGATATGCTCTTCATTTAATTTCAAAATAGCATTTCTGATTATCCATTCTCAACTAATAATATGTTTTCTAGCTTGGCAATCCAAGCTAAAATGTTGGCTCTAGTATAACCTTTGTTATTTCACATGGAATACATTATAGAAAATATTATTATAAGGTAAAAATCAAACCGAAATTTTGTAACATAATTTTTTAGTAGAGGATTGAAGACATTTGAGGTTATATTTGTCGATGTCTTTAAAATTAAAAATGTCAATTCATCACCCTAATCTATTGTGTGCTAATGTTTTCCAAGAACTACTTAGGGGTTGATGAACTAGGACTAGCCATTTTCAAATTGGGTGCTCCACCATTGAGTAACTAATTCATTTAGAAATCGATTCGTCTATGGTACGGTTATGGCTCATTTTTCAACACCCCCTTGAGCAACACTATAGGTGCTCATGACTTCTAGCTTGCTTGAGATCGGTGACCTGTCTCTACTACCATGATAAAAAATTCATGGACCAACTAGGATTTTAACATAGAACCAAACCCTTAAGGTCTTTTACTAGTAAATTATTGGCCCACTTGATCATTGGTCCATTTATGGTTTATGTGTGACTCGTCTTCTAACATTATAATTTCTACTTACAAGTGATTTTTCCTTTGGTTTACTCTTTGTAAGCATTTGGGATTTCCAAAATTGTCTAATAGTAGAGATACGGTGGGGAGAAGCAACATGTCTCTTCAAAAGACAGTTCTACTTGTGGGAGTGTTATTAGAACATGTGAAATTAATCAAATATACACTTATATGAATAATTATTTGTTACAATAGGCGAAATATAGATAATATTTAATATGTGTTGACTACAAGTGTAATTTAATTATTTTACTTTTGGCACCTACAATTAAATATTAACCTCAAAAAATATGGTATAAAGTTTAATTTTATAGTATAAAAATAATACATAAACCTCGAAGAAGACAATATATAAAAAACATATACTATACAAATGTATTTTTAAATTTGTATTTTCCATTTCTTTCAATATTATAACACTTATGTATACATGAATATTATGTATTATTATCGTATCCTAACATCACACAAAAGTTAATGATTACAAAAACAAACATAAATTTTCTATATCTCCATATATGTTCATTCCTTATTAGTTTAGATACATTATCTTTTAAAATTGATTGCATGCTTTATTTTCTTACATGTAAATTTTATACAAATACATTTTAAGATTAATTGCATAAATTACATGTTTACATGTATACATAATTAAATATGCTAAAATTTGAGATAAAATTAGCTATTTCCTAATTTATTACAGTCCAATTCATCTATCTAAAATTTAAAGACAACTAAACTTATTTTCATATCCAAGGTAATTGATTTTAAGACTAAATTCAACACATTCTTCAACATTATTCTTAAAAGAAGCTTCAAAACCACAAAGTTCAAGGGCAAAAAATTAGAGCCAAGCTGAATTGGTTAAAGTGCGGCGACAAGGGTTCCAAGTTTTTCTTGAATTACCTGAAGGAAAAGAACTCAAAGGAGAAAATTGGCCAAATTTGGGATGGTACCCAAATGCTCTCATCTCAGGAAGAGGTTCTTGAGCAGTTCCATTCCTTCTATAAGATTCTCTTCTCCTCGGAAGATGGAGGAGTAGCTAGCCTGAAGGCGAGGGGGCTCATCAAAGGCCTCATTCCTAAGAAGATTGTTGAGGAGGATGTTGTCAAGCTTGAGGCTGATTTAACGAAAGAGGAAATCAGAAAGGCAATCTTTTCTATGAGCAATGACAAGTCCCCTGGTTGCGATGGGCTTCCTGTTGAGTTTTTTAAAACCTTTGAAGATTGGATTTGCAAGGACCTTCTGCAAGTCTACAAGGAGGCCCTGGACAAGGGCTCTTTAGGGAAAGAGATTAACAGGGGGATCATCAAGTTGCTCCCAAAAGGGGAGAGACAAATCCTTAGTTAAGAATTGGAGACCCATCACCTTATTAAATGCCACTTATAAGATTTTGGCTAAGGTTATTTCCCTAAGGCTTGCCAACATTCTCCCAAAGTTTATAACCAATACTCAAATGGGCTTCATAAAAGGGCGATATATTCTGGAAAACTTGATCACAAGTTGGGAGGCTCTAGAATGGGCCAAGCAGTCCAACCAAGATTCGGCCATGCTGCTGTTGGATTTCAAGAAAGCTTATGACAGAGTGGAGTGGGAGTTCCTAAGGGTTGTTCTCCAAGCGTTTGGCTTCCCTGCGAAGTTTTGCAGTATGGTGAATACCTTGTTGAAGGATGCCTCGGCCAAAGTTGAGGTTAATGGCAAGTTGTCAGAGGAAATAACGCTGGAGAGATCAATTCGACAAGGTTGCCCCCTCGCTCCGGCCCTTTTCGTAATTGCTTCTGATGCTTTGTCTTACCTGCTAAAAGATAACTCCTTTTCCCCCAAGATCGTAGGGATTAGACTACCTGATAACAGCGACCTCACTAATGTGCAATTTGCTGATGATACTTCATTCTTTGTGGAAATGAATCAGAGGAATTGGGAATCTTTAATGGTGAAGCTTGATTTGTTCTGCCAGGCTTTTGGGGCCAAGCTATCCAAAGCTAAGTCCATCTTCCTAGGATGGAAAGAAAATCCTCCGGAGTGGTTGAACAGGTTTGGTTTCCAATGGGAAGGCCCCAACAAGCTGGTCAGGTACCTAGGAATCCCTTTTGCTGTCAATCCCAATCTCAAAGAGATGTGGAATTGGATTAGAGGTAAAGTTGATAGGA